>CAVLGL010000115.1:53625166-53822666 GCA_963668995.1 Parnassius mnemosyne
ACTGACCGTGTCAAAAGCTTTTTTAAGATCAATAAATATACCTAACCCTATTTGTCAGCCGTCAATTTTGGTTTTTAATTTTCTGATATGGTCTATTGTTGCCGAGAGCGTGTTGGACTTTTCTCTAAATCCATATTACTTTTCATACAAGAAATTTAGCGATGATAAATATCTATCCAAGCGAACATATAATACCTTTTCAAAAATTTTGGATACAACAGGTAGCACGGAAATAGGACGATAATTACCTGACCTGATATAACAAAGCTGACCTTGTTTCCAGATTTAAGAATCGGTGTTACTTTTGCAATTTTAAGATTATCCGGGAATACACCTAACTTCAGACATTTATTTATACAGTTTGTTAGTTCTATGATTATTAGATCTTTAACACACTTAAGACATTTTGTAGTAAAACCGTCTAGACCGGAACTAGTATTATAGTTTAAGTTGTTTATATACTTATCGATTTCATCTACAGTTGCCGGGGTTAGTTCTAATAAAGAATTGGTATTTGTTAAAGATGATCTCTTTTGATATTTGCCTGAAGTGGGTTGTTTGGGAATTTGACTAGCAAGAGCAGAACCAATAGTTGCAAAGAAGTTATTGAAATGTTCACAAATCTCCCCCTCATCAAATATATTCCCAATCGGAGTATGAAGTCTATGTGGCGGTTTTGTTTCATTAATTTTATTGTTGGACAGATTATTTAACAGTGTCCATGTTTTAGCAGGTTTGTTTTTACAACTGTCAAACGCTTTCAGGTAATACTGTTTTTTAGCTTTCTCTATATTTGCAGTAACGTCATTTCTTTTCTGCGCATATTTACCAAGGCGAAATAGCTTTTCTGTATCAGGCAAGTCAGGGAATACATGTTTAATTATGCTCATCATCTCTTTTTTATCAATGTCTTGTCATTATTTGCAGTCATTCGATTTTGGATTTGGAATCCCAGTTACTATTATATTCTTGCTTCTTAGTGTTCGCTCGTGAATTTCGATCATTATCATTTTATGTGTAGTAATTTTATTGATAATAGGAGCAGAAAATGGTTTTGTTTTTAACTGTTCTACAGTAAATTTTAGTTTTTTTAGTTTATTTTCAGTAGTGATGGTTTTATTATTCAAAGTTGTAATTTCTGACTTCATTGAGGACTGTTCTGTAGCAAGTGCATCTGTGGTATGTTTTATTTCTTTGGTTTGTTTTTTAATTTTTTGTGATATCTTCTGTTATTTTGTTTATAAATTCACTCTGATTTAAAGTGAGTGATGAAATCATGTCCATCATTTGAGTGATCTGTTTCCTCATTTCGCTTAATTCTGTTTTAATTTGATCAACATCATCAGTTTGCTTTCGCTTACTACGCAAAGGAATGTGTGTATCAGACATTTCTGTAGGTGTATCTCTACGTGATAAGTTACCTTGAGAGCTACTGCGTCCGACTTCCCGAGAGCCACTTCCAGTAGGTGAGTGCATCATAATTCAATGTTATAAAATTATTGCTGTTGTTTGAGCGAATAAAAAAATAAGTCTATTTCTTTTACTCCAGGGAGTGAAGAGCGGTTACCTCAAAGGTGAACAGAATTGCTCGGAAGAACTATGTGATAACACAACACAAAGTATTAGATTAGTTTGCACTTTTTCAACTCGGCGCAAGATCCTATTTACACTAGCAGTAAATTAAATAACTTTAGGAGCAAATTTGTACGCGTCCGTTCAATAAGTTGCCCACTGCACTACTCACTACTATTACTAATATCTAATAACTGCCTATTGGCTATATCTGCCATTGTATTTGTTGGTGGAGCATTGGTTGGTCGACCTCATGCGGGTGGTAGCTGGAGGGCTGAAAGCCGCGCAACGTGGGACCCCATTCCCTTGAGGTGAGCAGTAGACTCATGACACGCTGTACGGTCAATTGGCCGTGCTGACCATGCAATTGGTGGTGATGCCTTACACTTACATCACATCTGCAGGAACGGCGGTCTGGCAGGTGGTGGCGTTCACGGAGGGCTTTTATGGCCAGTGCACCAATTGTTGTTGTCGTTACACAATCATCGCATATTAAACGCGGAATAATTTAATAAACAATGTTACTAATGATGCGGATGCAAGTTCCAACATATAGGTATCTTTGTGTGCTCTCCGAGTCGTGGCGGTAAAACACCGCCCACTTTGCGACTCCGGGATACTACTGAGCATTTCTTGGCAGATTTGAACCCAGGACCTCATGATCAGTAATCACGGTTGTGAGCACTAGACCAACAAGGCAGTTACTAGATTAACGGGAAAGTCCATAGTCTCTGCCTTGCCCTTTGAGTGACAATATATGTATATATCAGATGGACTAGTTTTAGACCGAATACCGAAAACTGCATTTTATCAAAAGGTTTGTTACGCGATGAGTATAAAGATATTTTATAAACTACCGGTAAATGTTAAAGAAGAGATGGAAATCGGTAAATTTAAAACCAAACTCAAAATCTGGCTGTTATTAAAGTGTATTTATGATGTAAAAGACTTCTTAAATGAATAGAATATCGTTGCCCAAACTTGACATAGCCATGCTTTAAATATTTATATTTATTTGAAGTTCTTTAGATTAAATACTCCTTTGACATTTAAATTTTTTCTATATATACTTAATTTATTTGCCTAGTTATAAAATAATATTGATTGACAAGACAATTGTAATTTTAATAAATAAAATTTTAACTCATTAATAAATACGTAAATTTATTGACTTGCTAATTTATGAAAATAATGAATTAAAATATTATGTTAAATAATTTTCGCATGCCAAATGTGGAAAACATGTGAACTATGTACAACTATTTGTCATCCTTAATGTACCATGTTTAGCGAATAAATTTATTATTATTATTATTATTAATAGTCAGAGTTTACATATGTAGCAAAACGTAACAAAAATGTTTTCATTTAAGCATAATCGAGATTTTAGTTATAAATCTGTATGTTTCAATTTTATGATAAACGTCATCTAGTCAATCATTATAATATGGAGCGTTCAACGTAAAGGTATGATGGATTGACGTTTTTATAAATCTCTCAAAGGAGAAGGAGACTTCTTTTATTTATATTCTACTAAGACAGCGCTTATCTACGATCCCACCTGATGGTAAGTAGTGATGTAGCCTAAGATGGTGAAGCGCACTGACTTAACAAAAGCCTATTCACTCTTGCTTTGAAGACATCCACACTGTAATCGGATGGAAAGACAGATACTGCCAACTTATTCCACTCCTTTGTTGTACGCATGATGAACGACGTGGCAAACCGTTTGGTTCAAATGCTTGGTAAGTCAACAACGAAAGCGTCGAGACTAGCCAAACGTCTGGTTGTACGATAGTGGAAGAGAAAGGATGGAATTAAATTATGCACTGCCTGCGCACACTCTCCGAAATGCATCTTGTAGAAAACTACTTTGCGCCTGTGTTTAAGGCTGGTAAGATTGGTTTAAACTAAATTCGGGTCACAAATAAGCCTCTTAGCACGGCTTTCTATTGAGTCCAAAGCTGCTAGGTGGCAATTTGTAGCACCAGCCCATATATGGCAGCAATACTCCATGAATGACCGGACTTGCGCTTTATATAAAGTAAGTAGCTGTCCCGGCGTGAAATATCACCGCACCTATGCAAGGACTCCCAGCTTCCTTGCAGCTGCTTTGGCCTTGGACTAAATGAACCGCTCGAAGTTCAGATTTAAGGATATCTCAAACCCTAACAACTGAAGGCGGTCGGTATATTCCAGTGATACATTTCGGAAAGAAGGAGCCAAGGTAATCTGGCTCCTTTTTGCAGTTTGCACTTTTTGCAGAGACACGCTTGTGTTTTGGTGGCGTTAAATCTCACAAGATTGGCATCGGCCCATTCGGAGACTGCCTGTAGTGTGAGATTCACACGCTCTACCATAACTTCTATTTCGGACTGGACTGGATCCCGACTGGCCCAAGGACTTGGTTGGTACCTCTCCACAACTGTGCTATCGTCTGCATACCCATATATACCGGGAATAAGCAGATCATTAATATGCACAAGGAATATAGTTGCGAAGAAAACGGACCCCTGAGGAACACCGGCGTTAGTTAAAATGAAATAAATGAAAAGAAAGCTTAAAATTATTTCTTGTGAGTTGGATAAATAATAACCTTTTAAAAATATATAAAATAATATCTACCGAATGTATATGATTAATTTGGAGATTTATTTTTTGTGCATTCTTTGACATATTTGAATTTTAGGAAAAGAACATATATCCGTTGTCATTAAAGAACTCCAATTCAATTCAAGCAAAGCAAACAAAGCAGGGCCCTATGAATATTGACATTTTCAATGGCAATAAAAACTACTACTGGTGTAGGAAAACTTTCAGCCCTAAACATAAATTAGGTCAAAAGAAGCTTCATAAACACATCCACTACTCTATTCATGTGCGTGCAAGTTTATCTTATAGCTAACAGTTGCAGATGATGAAACTTTGATGATTAGTCTTTTCTACTTCTTATCAAAACAACGAATCGTCTAAAATAACAGCAGCTTCAACCGAAAAATCTCTGATGTCCTATCCAAATCTGGTTTCTATTTAAAGTGAAATTTGGATAAATTTTTATTAGGAAAACATTTTAACTCCGATAAGTTTATTAAGACACAGAGGTAGCAATAAGCTTCAACTAAATATGCGAAAATCTACATAAAATTTTAATATATAAGACGCCAATTTTATTAATGCGAATATAAACAGAATCGTTTTATGAGGAGAAAAGAGTTTATATGTTAAAAATTATATTTAGAAAAAAAAAATAAAGTCATAAAGTTAAACAACATCAAAGTTAAACCTCAAAGCGGAAACTTCATTGGTTAATTATCTCTCAAGTTTTCGTGGGAACTGGTAACTATATTCAAAGTAGTTATTTTTAGTTATTTTTGTTTTGTTACGCTTAAGAAGTATAACTTCCTACGAGCGTACATAAGTACACACACACGTTTTTTATCCAAATTTATATGATCCCATGAGGTGTATTCTTTTTAATTATAAAAAACCCATTATTCGAAATTTGTTCGAAATTAATGAAGATACAGCTGAATATGTATTTGAGCGACTTACTTTGTTCAGCTGCTTCTGATTCCGCCCCGGCTCTAAACAAGGTATTCCTGAGATGAGAGGGTGCCAAAATATCAACGCACATAGGTAACACCTCTCTCCCAATGTCATACCGTCGGGTCTCCTGACGTAGTCTCTAAATATTCCACAAGGATAACATTTCCATTATTTAATAAAAATATATTTTTGTAGAAGTGTCTGCCCAAGAAATAAATCTCGTCAACTATGCGTCCAAATAACTTGGTATAAAGAACAAAGTTTATCTTCATAAAATTGTCTTGATGATAAAGTAACTTTCGTTTGTAAAGATAAATAGGCCATGCCTAATAATAACGCTCATAAATCATTTTTAAATTTTCAATATTTTTTTGTCACAAAATACCAAATTATGGCTTATGTATAAGAAATAGACATATGGTATCGCGGACTTTTTTTATACGGAGTAAAGGTCTATATTTTTCTAGAACATTGTATTTACGTATCCCTAACGATAACACCAGCGTACGCGGATAAATCATTTCGGGAGTGCTTTTTCTTCTGACTTGCTTAACAAATATCCATATTCAAGGCTAGCTGAGTAATATAGCTTAATTCTATATAGCATATACTATTCCACATGAATCTGGATATAATATACAAAAAGAATTTTTGAAATCGGACTGATAGTTCCAGAGATTAGCGCGTTTAAACAAACAAAAAAACAAAAAAACTCTTCCGCTTTATTATATTAAGTATAGATTAAGTATAGATAAGTTAATTATACGTGATAGAATCCACAAAAGTAGTTTTATTCAATGTGTAGTGTTCGCGTAAATATCAGAAATCATTATGTAAGGCTTCCATCGCTTTCTTACAAGAACAATTCAGACTATTCATATAGAGTAATATTTGCACTTATAAGCAATGAATTTAATAAAACATCTACTTTTACAACATTCTCCAGTAACAGTTTTATGATTTAACACTTGAATAGTGTAAAATGATGCAAGTCATTTGTTATTCCCAAAAATTAAAATACATTTTTATTTAAAACATCTTAGAAAAATAATTAAACTCATTTTATATATAAGTTATTTCTATTATTATTTTTATATATTATAAACCTTTTTTCTATCCGTGTTATTTGGTTTCACAAGGGGTTGCTCGACGACTGAGGCAAGCTTTGAGCTTATGAAATATATTTTAAATGCCTAGGGGAAATTCAAAAGGTATCTTAGGTATTTTTGTGGCCTCTGCAAGGCTTTCGATTGTGGTCATGATGAGATATTAAATCAGGAAATTACAACCTGATGGTGTCAAAATATTGCTCTTAGACTTATTGTTTCATATTCGAGAGATCGAAAGTGCACGTTATTGTGTACAGACGTGTCATATAGTAATTAAAATAATTAAATAAGTATGTGCTTAGCCGTGACCTCGTTATAACAATACCGGTAGTAACTGTGACATACTTTAGTTATATTTGTGTTAGTGATATTGTTGAAATGTTTTAGCTTAATCTAGTATAGGTACTAAAATGGAGAACAGTCCTTTCAACCGGAGTGCCAGAACCACTCGCACCCCGCCTCCATCAACCCCACCCACTATCATGCAGACACCCACCTCAAGCGAACCAATCAAAACAATTCCAACTCCTGAGTTGCAGCAGTGGATGACAAGCATTGACCTGTGCCTTAACGAGGTGTGCTCCATCGCTACAGAAGGAAAACTAAACTCGGATCAAAAAATGCGCATCAGCTCGCTTTGTCGAAAAGTAGGCCAAAGTACATCACAATTGGTAGTCCAGTACATGTCCCTCAAAATGGATGCCACTAAAGCCCAGACATCCATCGTTTCTCTACAGAACCAACTTGACCTGTCCCAAAAGCTGCAGGAACTCAAGAATAGTATCGAAGAGTCATCAAAACCGGACTCTGGAACCTCTTTTGCGGACATGGTCAAAAAAGGTGGCCAAACCCTCATTCGCCCAAACAATCTTAGTACCCTAGCAATTTATCCGAGGGACAAGTCCAAATCCAGTGATGACACGAAGTGCCTCTTACAAAAAATAATATCCCCAGAAGAACTCAAACTACATGTCCGGGGCATGAGGAAGGTCAAAAATGGGGGAGGTATAATTAGCGCTGAGACAAAAGGGGATATCGACAAATTAAAGAACTCCGAGAAGCTTGTATCTTCTGGCCTTACCATGGAAGAGCCGACTAAACGACGTCCGAGGATTGCAATTGTTGGTGTCCCTTTAGCCCTCACGGATAAAGAAGTGTTCGAGTGTATCTTCGAACAAAATATTGCCGATAAATTTCCCAAAGCCACGCGTGATTCTTTCCTGGCAACAGTCAAACTGAGCCATAAATCAGGTAAGAAAAACCTTCCTACATGTAATTACATTATCGAAGTGCCACCTAGCATCAGGAAGGCCCTTATCAATCAAGGACGAATATATATTAATTGGACCTCATGCCCAGTCAGAGACTTTACAATAGTAACAAGATGCTTCAACTGCCAGCAGTTTGGTCACTCAGCCAAATTTTGTCGTGAAAGTTGCCCTACATGTAACTATTGTGGAGAGATTGGGCATTCCTTTAAAGAATGCAATAACAAAGCGCACGCCCCCGTTTGCGCGACGTGAAAACGTTTTAAAAGAAAATGCGACCACAAAACTGGTGATGAAAGCTGTCCAGCACGTAAATTCGCAGAGGAGAAATATATCAACTCCATAGACTATGAGGGCGCCTAAGAGCGCCGTGTATTATATTATTTACTTAGCTCTTAAACACTAGTTTTAGTTTATCCTAAAGCTTAAGTATGGCGAATCTATTACTCAATGACCTAGAAAACTTTTCTGTGTCTGACGCTAAAACGTGTAATGTTGATGACTGTAAACACTTCCTTCCACGTACTGAAAATAAGTTAGTCTTACTTACACAAAATATTAGAAGCATAAATCGGAATATAACCGGGTTTGAAGTTTTGTTGCATAGACTGGATATAAAATGTGATATTATTGTCCTTACAGAATGTTGGCTGTCAAACCTCCCACCCCACCTACCGATTCTAGATGGCTATTCTTTACACAAAACCGAAAAAAACATAAATCAAAATGACGGTTTAGTAATCTATGTTAAAAATAATTTAAAAGTAACTGTTACAGAACCTACATTCCAGGATAGTAATTGCTTAATCATTAGAATTAATTCCGAGACGATTGTTATCGCAATTTACAGACCTCCTTCACAAAATATTGATAGATTCCTAGAGTCCCTTGATATTACCTTAAACAAACTTAGCTCGTATAAAAATATAATCTTAACGGGTGACATAAATATTAACATTACCCCTGGAAAAACAGATAACCATGCACATAACTACCTAAATATTTGCTCTTTTCATGGACTATTACCAACACATTACCACCCTACACATCAAAGTGGCTCTTGTTTAGACCATTTTGTGATTAAATCACATAAACCTTCTTTAACATTAGTTACTAATTCCTTGCTTACTGATCATCAAGCAATTTTACTAACATTACAATTAGCCTTACCTAGGAAAAACTGCATACGCAACGACACTAAAGTCCATATGACGAACCTTGAAAATCACATTCGTAGCATTAATTTTGACGTTGTTTACTGCTCTGACAATGCAAATACGTCCTTGAGTTACTTTATAAATTCTTTACAATATGCAATAATGAATAATACATCAACAATAAAACTATCATGTAAGTATTATAATATTAAACCTTGGATAACACCTGGTCTCGTCCGCTGTATAAGAAATAGAGACAAACTTCATTTAAAATCTAAACTTTCTCCTGATAATTTAATACTTTCTACTACTTATAAAAGATATAGGAATTTTTGCAATAAACTATTAAAAAACCTCAAAATACAATATGACAAAAATGTTTTACAAAAGACCGGTAAAAACAGTAAACTTGTATGGAAGTTCATTAAAAATAATACCTTCAGTTCAAAAAATCTTGGACCCCCACTTGATCTACTGTTATTAGACAAAAGCCCAAATGAAGCAACCAATAAAGTGAATAATTATTTTATTAATATTGGCAAAAAAATAGCAGAGACAACTTTAAAATTAAGCAACACTCGTAATCCAATTTTTATGCCCACATCCTTTTCTAAGTTAAATTCTTTTGTATTGTTAAATACCGATATTGATGAGATTTTAAGTATAATATCTGGCTTAAAAGAAGATTGTGCAGTTGGATGAAACAATATTATACCTAATCGCATTCTGAAAAGATTTAAACATTTACTGGCCGCCCCGTTAACACATATCTTTCAATTATGCCTAACAAATGGTATTTTCCCGAAACTGCTTAAAAAAGCAGTGGTTTCTCCTATTCACAAAGCTGGTGATAAAAACTTAGTTAATAACTATAGGCCGATTTCAGTTCTATCTGGTTTATCCAAAATTTTAGAAAAGATCATAAATACCAGGTTAATAAAATATCTGCAAACTAATAACTTGCTGTCAGACAGACAATTTGGGTTTAGGCCTAAGAGATCTTGTAATGATGCCTTGCACCAATTGACAGAGTATGTCACAAGTAATCTTGACAATGGTTTATACTCAATTGGGATCTTCCTAGACCTTGCCAAAGCATTTGATACTATCTCTTGCCCTTTACTATTGCAAAAGCTTGAAAAACTTGGCATAAGGGGAACTCAACTACAATTTTTTTCCGATTATCTAAGTCATCGCTTTCAATGTGTAAAAATCGAGAAGTATACAAGTACTGAATTACAAAACAGTTCTTTTGGAATCCCACAGGGCAGTATCCTGGGGCCTACATTGTTCCTAATTTATATAAATCACTTATGCAATCTTCAACTTCAAAATGGTGTCATAATGTCTTATGCGGATGACACAGCCCTGTTATTCTCAGCTAAATCACGAGATGAGGTTTATAAATACGCTCAGCAAGGCTTTAATATAGTATCCAATTGGCTTATAAATAATCTCCTAAGTTTAAACGCAGATAAAACACAATATATGTTATTTTTAGTGAGAAATAATAACATACCTGCTGACCTTAATATTTACGCTCATCATTGTAACTCGTATGACGACATTGCATGTGCATATCCCGCTTTAACAAAAACAGACAATATAAAATATCTAGGTATCACGTTTGACACAAATTTAAATTTCCGCAAGCACATCGATTTACTTTGTGCTAGAGTTCGTAAATTAATATATATTTTTAAATATATTCGTAACATCGCTGACTTCAAATTGATAAGACAGTTTTATTTAGCTTTGTGTCAATCCATACTCACTTATGGCATTACTTCCTGGGGTGGTGCTTCTAAAGCAATATTGCTCCCACTAGAACGTGCTCAGAGAGCAGTTCTAAAGGTAGCCACTTTCCGTCCATTCATGTTTCCTACACATCAACTGTACTTGGCATGTAGTGTACTAACTGTCCGTCAGTTGTTTGTCCTGAAAATCATATTAAAACAACATACCGAACTTCCATTTAACTTAAAATCCATAGACAGGAGAAGAATGGACTTAGTTTGTGTAAACCCTCAAACCAAACACGCATTTGTGAACAAATTTTACATATTTTTAGGACCCTTTCTATATAACAAGCTCAACAAGTCACTAAAGGTATATAGTCTAAGTTATAAGGACTGTAATATAAGTGTAAGGGAATTTCTAAATAAATTAAATTACGAAGACACAGAGAAGTTGTTAGATATACTAAAATAGTTTGTATTAATTGTAGGCAATAAATAATTGTTATTTAGTTATTTTATTTATTATACAATTTAGTTTAATTATTTAAATATCTAGTGTCCTACATTATTAAACCGTTTGTATAAGTGATGTCTGAAACACAGGTACTCAACCTAGTTCAGGCAGGTAGCTAATATTATAAATATGAATTTTCTATCTTCTTTTGTAGATTCTACATTATTTAGCTACACATAGTTTTAATTTTATCATAACATGTTATTTTTGTTAGACTTATTGTTACTTTATTAATTGTAATCATTCTGATTCCTGTATGTCAACATGTGTAATTCGAAATGAAATAAATATTTATTTATTATTTATTATTATTATTATTATATTTAAATAACATAACTCAAAAAGTCATAATCAATGGTAAAGGTTCCTCCAGATTATTAGTAACAATGGGCACTCCTCAGGGCTCGATGATTGGCCCATTCCTGTTCTTAGTCTATATTAATGACTTACCTTTTCTTGTAGGGGATAATCACTATATAGTATTACTTGCTGAAGATATCTCTTTAATTTTCAAACACACCACAGTCAATTCATTTTGAAAATGTAAATAATGCTCTACGAATATTGGTAGATTGGTTTAGTGCCAACATTTTGCTCCTTAACGGCAATAAAACAAAATGTATTAAATTTACAAAACATAATGTTAAACATTCAATGTGCTTTTAAATGGGGAAGAGTTCAGTCTTGTGGATACCGCTGTTTTTCTTGGTATTACTATTCACACGAAGCTTCAATGGTGCCCCCATATATATAAATTTGCAGGCAGACTTAGTTATTCAGCATCTGCTGTCAGAAATATTAGAAGTCTCACAGATATTGAGACAGCTAGATTCGTGTATTTTAGTTACTTTCATAGCGTAATGTCTTATGGAACTTTGCTATGGGGTAATGCGACTGATATTGAAGCTATATTTGTTTTGTAAAAAAGAGCCATACGGGCGATTTACAACTTAAATTGTTAAGAGTCCCTAAGAGAAAATTTTAAGAAATAAACATATTATGTATTTACATAAAATATAAATTGCTTTGATAAGAATAAAGAAGTCAATCTCTTTTTTTGTCGATTCGTCGGGGCTCGATCAGATCCACGTTGTAAAGGCACAGAGTGTGTCGAACACTCTCAGTCTTTGCAACGTTGTTAACGAAACTTGTGGACGATAAATTCGACATCTCCTTGGGACAGATTGTCGCCCTCCCGGTGATAGAACAAATTGCCGGATTCGAGGATATCCGTGTCCTCCCCATCTCTTCGGACCTCGGATAATCCTATAATATGCCAGCGTAACTTGTCATCTCTTATTCCAGCTCCTGGATCTTTTCGTCAGTTCTCAGGGTGCGTGCGTTTTATGTTGCCAGGTCGAGTCGCCCTAGGTGGCAAACAAACCTCCACCGGAGAATCTTAGGACCCCTTGCCTCGCCGTTGCAATGATCGCCACCGTAGCCAGGAATAGCGGGGCCGCCGGGGATTGGGGGCCATCTCTTCGTAACTTTCATATCATTAGGGGATATTTGCCATAGTTGCCACGCTTGGTGAGCGGGTTGGCAACCGCTGTTTTTTTATTGAATTTTGAACTTCACCTGTCTGCGAAATATTTTTTCTTATATTTCAGACATCCAGGTTTCCTCACAATGTTTTACTTCACCGCCGAGCATAATATGGTGAATCAGCACATAAATCGATCGAACCCGAGTTGCCCGCGTAGTGTAAAATTTACCGCGAGCGATAATAATCTGAGCTACCACGGCTCAGATGGTTGTTAGGAATTGACATATCATTAAACCTGAACTTCGGACGGTTCATTGAGTCCAAGGCTAGAGCAGATGCAAGGAAGCTGGGAGTCCTTGCAATGATGCGGCGATACTTCACACCGGGACAGCTGCTTACGGTATATAAAACGCAAGTCCAGTCATGCATGGGGTTCTGATGCCATATACGAACTGGTTGAAACCAATTTCACTAGCCTTTACCACTGGCGCAATGTAGCGAACTTTTCGGTTCTCTACAGAATGTATTTCGGAGAGTTTGCTCAGGGATTACATAATTTAATTCCTCCCTCTACCTTCCAGCATCGGACAACCAGAGCTTCGGCCAGTCTCCACTCCTTCGTTGTTGACTTACCACGAATTCGAACCAAACGGTTTGTTACATCATTCGTCATAATCATCATTATCATCATTACAGCCCTTCACAAGTCCACTGCTGAACATAGGCCTCCCCCAAGGAATGCCACAAAGCACGGTTTTGAGCCACCTGCATCCATAGACTTCCTACATGTCTTACTAGGACGTCACTACATCTAGTGAGAGGACACCCTACACTTCGTCCGCAGGTACGAGGCCGCCACTCGAGATACTTTCTTCCCCATCGGTTGTCGGTGCTTTGAGCTATATGGCCGGCCTATTGCCACTTCAGCTTACTAATCCGTTGGGCTATGTCGGTCACTCTGTTTCTACTGTGGATATCCTTATTTCTAATTTTATCACGCAGAGAAACTCCAAGCATAGCCCTCTCCATAGCTCGCTGAGCGACCTTGAGCTTCATCATACGGCCAGCAGTGAATGGATATTAAACATGATCTTCGTTTTGTCCATCTTCATCTTAAGACCTATCCGTTGGGAAACACGACTGAGGTCATTAGGCATAGTGCTTAGCTCCTCCAGCGATTTTGCCATAAGGACTATATCGTCGGCAAATCGAAGGTGAGTGATGTACTCGCCATTGATGTTAATACCGTATCCTTTCCAGTCGAAAAGCTTGAAAACGTCTTCCAATGCAGCGGTATAGAGTTTCGGGAATATAACGTCACCCTGTCTTACACCTCTCTGCAATTGGATAGGTTCCGAACTCTGGTTCTGTACTTAGATAGCCATCGTAGTCCTACTGTACAAACATTTCAGCACTTCGATATACCGACAGACAAATTGGTATCTCTGAAGGAACTGCAGCACCGCCCAAATTTCGACGGCGTCAAAGGCTTTCTCATAGTCCACATACGCCAGACATAGTGGCAAATTGTACTCCTAGGACTTCTGTACAATTTTCCGAAGAGTATGTATGTGGTCTATGGTGCTAAAACCTTTTCGGACACCGGCTTGTTCGGGAGGCTGAAAGTCGTCAAGTCTGCGCGCGAAACAACTCGAAATGACTCTCGAAAACAGCACGTAGACGCAGGTCAGAAGGGAAATCGGTCTGTAGTTCTTCAAGAGAGCGTTGTCACCTTTCATGAAGAACAAGTCCATCGCAATTTGCTCCACGCCTCCGGTTTAATGCCCCATGGAGGATGGAATTAAAGAGCTTCTGAAGGACTTCAAGTAACGGTTTGCCACCCGCTTTCAGAAGCTCCGCTGTAATTCCATTCTCGCCTGGGGCCTTGCCGTTTTTAAGGTGCTGGAGAGCCATTCTAATCTCGCTCAGACTGACGTCCGGGATATCAACGGAATAGCGTCGGATAAGACTCACTCTTGGATCGTTACTCACAATTTCGTGTGGCTCCAACGATGATGTGTACAGCTGCCCATAGAACCTCTCAATCTCACTCAAAATCTCAGGTGTCCCGGAAACGACGCTGCCACACTCGGTCTTCAGCTGCGACAGTTGGCTCTCTCTGGCAGACAGATCTCTAGCAAAGACTTTGGAGCCCTGGTTCTGCTCAATCGCTTCTTCAATACGAGCAGTATTAAAGTTGCGTAAGTCCCGCCGCATGCATTTGGAGATCTATCTGTTCAGTGGCCTGTATGCTGTCAAATATACTGAAGACTGCAGCTTCAAATCCCGTCTAACAGCCATGAGATTAAGAGTGTGATCGGAGAATTTTTGTGTTCTTCTGCGGCGGGCCTTGCAAAACTTAGCTCCGACCGCATGGATAGTTTCCACGAGCTTGTCATTCACATCGTCCACTGCATTGCAATCACCTAGGCACTGAAAACATTTTCGTAGCTCGAGCTGAAAGGTTTCGGGACTTTGGATTAGGGCACGAGAGGGACAGAGCGTTGACTTTATTATACCGGACCTCCCCAACTTAACGTTTAGGTTCAGTGTGCCATCAGAAAGAGTCCTTCTTTCTCCATGAAGATGGCCAGCTGCTGGCCCCTTGGGTTCCGTTGCTTCCGTACTTTCAGCTCACCGTTCTCTCTTGTGCCCAATTTTGCGGTGAAATCCCATATTAATACCTTATAGTTGAAGGAATTTGTGAAATTGGAGGAATGCATGGCTCTAGTGATATCGTCATACATTTCTTCCACCTCCTCATCGGGGTGTGCCAAGGTTGGTGCGTAAACCTGTATGACCTTCAGCGAATACCGTTTGGTAATTCTGAGTATAAGGTACGCAACCCTCGTCGACACACTCCCATTATTTACAACGTTGTTAACGAGAGACTTATAGACGATAAATCTGACACCTCCTTGGGACAGATGGTCGCCCTCCCGGTGATAAAACAAGTTGCCGGATTCGAGGATTACCGTGTCCTCCCCCTCTCTTCGGACCTTGGATAATCCTATGATATTTCAGCGCAACTTGTCTTTCTCTTCTTCCAGCTCCACGATCTTCTCGTCAGTTCTCAGGGTGCGTGCGTTATAAGTTGCCAGGTCGAGTAGTCGTAGGTGGCAACCGAACCGCCACCGGAGATTCTTAGCACCCCCTGCCCCGCCGTTACCATGGTCGCCACCGTAGCCAGGAATAGCGGGGCTGCCGGGGACTGGGGGCCGATTTTTTGTAACTTTTATCATAGGGGATATATTGCAATAGTTGCCACGCTTGGCAAGCGGGTTAGCAACCGCATTTTTTTATTGTTGTTTTGCTGTTCAAGATCAGAAATATGCTGCTGCCCATCCTCTGCCTCCGTTTCCCTCTGTCGCCTCTTACGACACCCACGGGAAGATATGGGGTAGTGAGTAATTTTACCCGCCACTACATGGGGAATACATCATTCGTCATGGGTACAACAAAGGAGTGGAATATGTTGCCAGCATCTGTCTTTCCATGATTACAATATGAGTGTCGTCAAGGCAAGAGTGAATAGGCTTTTGTTAAGTTAATGTGTTTCGCCGTCTTACGCTACATCACCACTTACCTTCAGGTGGGATTTTAGTTAAGTACTGGCCTAGAATTGTAAAAAAACTCCTTGTGGAATATTTAGAGACGATGGCAGGAGAGCAACGGAACGAATAAATTGTAAGTATTATCGGCCCCAGGGGCCGATGATGTTTCTAAAGTAAATGTATACGCGATTTTTCGCCGCTGCTGATGATAAGAGGACTGGTTCTTTTCTCGCTCGAAGGCTAAGCTATAGGTAAGGGTAGAACTAATAATAATTTAAGTTTATAATTTAGTTTTTCAATTATGGTAATAAATATTACATATTTGAATTTTATGTAAATAAATGATGTTAGATAGATATTTTATTAAACATATTTTAGATGTCTTGAAAACTTGTTTTAACATATAATTCTCAGAACAACATTAATCTAAGCAATAGAACCTAATTCATTACGCTTTGTTCAAAGGAATAATGAATCTTTGCTCCGAAAATATCTAAAGAAGTCATTTCTTAGCCCAAGCGTCGTCTTAATACTGTCTTAGATCTTGAGATAGACATCAAAATCACCAATGATTTTGCTAAATTAAGTCAACGGTTTTACTGTATTTCTTTTCAAACTGAAACTGTGTTTCATTTTAATTTATTTTCTCATATAAATCATTATCATAAGTTTATTTAATAACATAGATTTTGACATTTTATTGCTTTGTTTAATACTATTGTCATGGTGGGGAATAAAATATTATCAATTTTCTATTTGTAGTTATTTAAAATTTAGTAAGGTTTTTTTTTACTAATTTTGGAGCAGGAAACGTAAAAATTCGTCAGAATACTCCAAAGATAAGTTTGAATTGACGTTAAAATTTAAAAACAAAACATACGAATTATAATTTAAAATTAAAAATTTTGTACAGCCGACTTCAATATAAGTTATTTAAGAATAACTTAAAAACTATTGGTCTGACCTTGATCAAATTCATATGGGACCACACGAGAAGTACCAGCTTTCAAATAAAAAAAGAATAATCGAAATCGGTTGACCCAGAAAAAAGTTCTGAAGTAACACACATAAAAAAAAAAAAAAAAAAAAAAACGAAAAAAAAAAAAAACATACAGTCGAACTGAGTACCGGCTCCTTTTTGGAAGTCGGCAGAAAAAAATAATAACAAACGATACGACTTTGGGACTTTCAAGAAAAGAGCCTACCCTTTTTCAAAAGCCCGGCAACAGTTCCCATGATGTTGCAGTTGTTCATGGACGGCGGTAGTTATTTACCATCAGGTGAGCCGTATGCTCGTTTGCCCCCTCTCATATTAAAAAAATAAGAATAGTAATGTCATTAATATTACTAATATGTGCTTCTGTCAACTGTATTAAGTAAGCTTAAAGATATTAGTCATAGTAATGGTGGATTTAAACCTACGATTGTAAGATTTTTCAGTCCCAGTACACTCATTAGGCTACTGTCGTATTTAAACAAAATTATACATAATACAGCAAACTTTTAGAGACTACAAAGTTTTCCTGCTGTAATTTATAGTTTAATTGTAATATTCAATTATTTATTAAAGCCTTTCATTATTCTATTGTTAAACATGAGTCTCCCATACATATTGCCCCATATATCACATCTGTGTAACTGTTTTATAATAACCCAACTCCACACTAAGAAAACACTAAACTAAATTACTCCTCACCATTCATGCAGTCTGTTTTAGAACTATTCACATCAACTACGTCTTATAGCAACTTGTTCTATAATAATTTATGAAATATCATAAAATATTATAAAGCATAATAGCCAATATCAAATCAATAGGGATTTTGTTTACTCGTAGTTCGGCAAATATGTCTAGATCGTTGGATAAAGTTACTAAAATATTTGAATAATTGTTTTCAACGTAGCTTGTTTCACATTTTTTTTTCAGTGCTAGTGATAGTTTCATCTGTTCAAAACGTTTAATAACGATGAAAATAACTGAAAACTATCATAAGTGCGTCTTTAACGTTATTTCAAAATTTTTGTTTGAGCATACTGACTAAACTATCACTAACTTTTTTAATATTAGTGTCTTGGAGTATATGGGAATAAATAGAAAAACATAAATATCGAATGACCAAAAAAACTTATTTAAATTGTTCTATATTTAGTCACCAGTGTAGTGGCAGTCCAGTATACTCATTACCCCATATCTTCTCGTGGGTAACGTAAGAGACAACACAGAGAAACTGAGGTAGAATATGGGCAGCAGAATCTCTCTGATACCAGCAAAAAAACAATATAAATTTGAGATTGCCTACACGCTTGCCAAGTGTGGAAACTATGGCAATATACCTCTTATGACGAGAAATACAAAAGAACGGTCCCCGGCGGCTCTGCTATTCCTGGTTATGGTGGCGACCATGATAACGGCGGCGCAGCGGGTGCTGAGAATCTCCTATGGAAGTTCGGTTGCCACCTAACAAGACTCGACCTGGCAACATATAACGCAGGCACTCTAAGGAGTGGCAAGAAGATTCTGAATTTAGAAGATGAGATAGACAAATAGCACAAGGATATTATAGGATCATCCAGGGTCCAAAAAGAGGGGAAGAACATGGTAATCCTCAAATCCGGCAAATTGTTCTACTACTGTGAGGGCGACCATCTGTCTCAAGGAGGTGTCGGATTTATTGTCAACAAGTCTCTCGTTAACAACGTTGTAAAGATTGAGATTGTGTCGAGGAGGATTGCGCATCTTATACTCAAATTTACCAAACGGTATTCGTTGAAAGTCCTACAGGTTTACGCCTGAACTGAACTGAAATGAACTTTACCATAAAATTTCATATAACCCAATTTCGAATCTATCAGTCGTTTCATATAACCCAATTTCGAATCGAATCGGTCGAATTTAGGAAATATGTAAAAAATATTCAAAAATATTTAAAAGAGTGTGCTCCACAGCCAAGACTTTGATTTGAGCAACAATATTAAGACGGCTTCTAATAAAATAAAAATGACGTGGAATATAATTAATAGTGAAACGGGTAAGGCCAACTCCCGCAATCCCAACTATCGGTTCCGTTTAATTAATAACAACTTAATTGAATCAGATGAGAATATTCCAATGGTTATTGTGAAATATTTTACTGATAATCCGATCTTAACCACTAAGTCACTGAATTTTTCTCCTGCCGTCGCCGAATCATTATTTAAACAAAATGTAAATGCGTGTACAAAGAATTTTATATTTTTCTAAAATATCATCAAAAGATATTTTAAAATATTTTAAAACTACTGATATTAAGAAACCTACAGATCTGTGGGAGATTTCCATTAAAGTTATTTCGTCTATAATTGATATAATCGCGCCTCATGTAGCTATTATTTTTAATACTGGTATCTAATATGGTATGTTTCCTGATTTAATGTTACTTTGCTCTGCTTAGTAAAGTATAACCTTTGTTTAAATCTGGTAGTACATTAGACTCCGATAATTTTAGACCAATTTATGTATTGCCAATAATATGTAAGATTTTTGTAAAAATTATACTTGATCAAACGCAATTTTTTTTTAATGTTAATAGTTGACCTTATAAAAATCAAATCGGTTTACAGGGGGTCTCTCGACAACTGATGCTGGTGTTGAGTTGATTAAATATATTTTCAATGCATGGGAGTATTCACAGGATGCCTTAGGTATATTTTGTGACTTATCTCAAGCCTTCGATTGTGTTTTCCATGAAACATTAAACATCACAACAAAATCTCACAAAATATATAAAATTTGACGTGCTCAAATTACAGAAACTTTATTAAACAAAGTTTGTATGAATAGTTTTATTATAATATTAAGGAATTTATGGATGATAATAACCCCTGGAAACGAAGTGATCTCTACTAATCTAATCTAATTAATTTTGTGTGGGTAATTGTGTAACATACATGATTGTAAGCTGTTTAAATTAAAATTCTCGCTGGGTTTCTTGCTAGTTCTTCACAGGATAGAGGTATTTTTTTCGAACCAGTGGTAATTAAACAAAATAGTGACTTTCAGTAAGTTATATGTACAATCTATATTGAATAAAAAAGTTTCTGTTTCTGTTTCCTCGACACATCTCGATGTGGAGGTGGAAAAATGTATGAGAGCATACTAGACAGGACACTCTAAATCCATGCATTCCCCAAAACCCACTATACGGTGTTAATGGGATATTTCCATGCAAAAATAGGCACAATATAGAAGGTGAGCTGAAAGTAGGGAAATTCGGGAATGGGCAACGGAAGCCAAGTGGCTAGCAGCTAGCCGACCTTATGAAGAAAGACGGACTCTTTTTAACGAACTCTTTCTTCCAAAAGCGGCCCTACAAAAAGTGGACCTACTTGAGCTCCGACTTTTCGACAAAAAATAAGATTGACTACATTATGACGACCAGACGAAGACAAGTTTGCGCCTTTACCGCTAGAAGGAATCCCTTTGTCGTATCTCCTCAGTTTAAGGCATTCCCCTTGTTGCCTCAGTCAGTATCAGAATCCTCGGCGTCGACATATCGAGTGACGTGTAGTTTTGTGGTCACTTGGAAGAGAAGGCCAAATTGGCTTCTAAAAAGCTTGGCGTGCTCAGCAGAGTAGGACAGTATTTCATGACGGCACAACGCATGAAACTTTACAAGGCGCAGGTTCCGCCTCACAATGAATACTGTTCCCATCTTCGGGCAGGGGCTTCCCAATGCCAGCTCCTTCCACTTGACAGCATCCAGCGCAGAGCGGCTCGAATCGTCGACGACCGAGCTCTTTCCGATCGGCTTGACGCACTGATACTGCGTAGAGATGTTGCATCTCTTTGCGTATTTTATCGCCTTTACCATGGGGAGTGCTCTGAGGAATTGTTCGGACTAATTCCAGCCGCTCAATTTCACCATCGCACATCGCGACAAAACTTGCGATACCACCTGGATGATTGGCGGTCCACCACTGCGCGATTTAGAAGATGTTTTCTTCCTCGCACAACTTCTTTGTGGAATCGATTACATCTAGCGATTTATCCGGACCGATACGACTTAAAGACATTCAAGCAAAGAGCCGGCAACAAAAAGGATTTTAAAGGCCGGCAACGCATCTGCAATTCCCCTGGTGTTGCAGTTGTTTATGGACGGCAGTCACTTGCAATCAGGTGAGCCGCATGCTCGTTTGCCCCCTCCTATAAAAAATAAAAACGATGTACCGTTAGGGGTTCAGAAGTAGGTGGGTTCTTAAAAAGCCAAGATTTATAGTAAGTTATTTATTTATCTTAATTCCGCACACGTACAAGTAAGTTTCTATGAAGGGGATTACTGGCCTGACGTAGGGGCGAAGTCCAAGCGCTGTTCCCTCAGGGTCGTTGATAGCCAGCTAGCAGAAGGAGCCGGTGATACCCGAGCCCGACAGTGATGATGGCCGTTGGTAGGAGGGTAGGCCAACACTCCGTTAGCTCGCGGCTCAGCAAGCAGTAGCCCTTAGATAGTAGGTAGATTCTTAGGTAGGAGGTAGATGCTGGAATCCCAGACGGAAGCCAGTATTAGGGAAACATCCTTTAGCAATATATGAGCCCTAGTTAATTCCAGCACCCCTTCTAGGAAGTTGAAAAATTGTTAAACCTAAGCACTAAGCAGCCTCAGCAGAAGAGATAATAATCAATATCATCAATAAATAACAACTCACCCCAGCGGGATCAACTGCACCTCGAATAATTTAAATTTTAATTGTAGGTAAGTAAGTTCAACGGTCGTTAGTAGAGGGTCACGCGCGTTGAAGCAGTCTCAGGTAGCAATGAAAAAGGAATGGCCCGAACGGGGACTCGTCGTCGTGTCCGAATCCTACCGAGTCTTTTGTTTTAGAGATCGGTGAGCAAAATGGTTCCCGCTGGGCGGAATAAATTAACTAGTCTATGGTTCTGTAGAATAACTTTTTTAAATTAACAATATGTAATAATTTATTACATTTTATTTTTAGACTATAATATTACATTACTATTATTTGTTGAAGATTATATCTATATTATTATTTATTTAAAATTAATTAATTATAACTATTTGTAAGGGTGCATTCAGATGCACTGTTGAACAGAAAACTGTTCAGTGATGTTTCAGTGATCGCAAGAGTAAAGTATAACCCGACTCCATAACTCGGTCTTGTCTACACCAAACCAGTAAGTGGTATACATGCCATGTGGAGTGGCATTCTTACCTTTTCGTTTTGTCTCATTTACACATAAAACATCTATTCCTCTATCGTAAATAATTTCGCATACTTTATCCATCTTATCATTCATTGCTCTACATACATTCAGCGTAGTCAGACGGGCTACCACAACCCACTTTTCGCACCTCCGGAAGACAGACGTGACGCGAGCCTCGTGGCCGCTTTCACTCCCGAAAATTCTACGCACCCCTGTCCCATTGTGCGGTTTTCCATTTACCGGCATGGTGACGGCACGGCGATGTCGACGACAACGGCACAGCTGCCAGGGAAGCAAAAATGTATTAAATGTATGTGATACGGCCTACGGCTACCCCTGCAAAAGATAGGCTATCCCGGGGCCCAAGCAGGAATTCTACGGGTAGACGCAGGTCGGGTCTCTAAAGGTCACTGGGAAATATCCTATCACAATCAAGGGGGAAGACTAGTTAACGGGAAGGCACTTACCTGCTTCGGGAGCGGAGACTGTTCACCAGGATCTGCCCGGCTGATGAAAGTGTAGTGAGTGTAAGTGGTATTTGTGTGAGACTGTGTGTAAGTGGCCTGGGCTAGATGACACGATGCTGTCCTGGAGAAGGTAGTCTCTTGTAGACCCGGAACAATTCCCATCTTGAGGCACTAGTTCAGTTTATTCACGTAATGGCACAGTCAAAAAAGGAACTTCAAACGAAATCTCTATATAAATTGCACAATTGCTTTAACCGAAGTTATAAATCCGTAAAGAACAACACGTGGTCCCGCCCACGACAGCGGTATTAACTCCGTTCGTGAATAAAAATTAAGTAATAAAACCAGAAAACGTCCGTTCCGACCGAAAGAGTTTTACATTGACTCGAGGCGTATCTGGTCAGTCGGCTGGAAAGGAATGTCGGGCCGGGGGGGATGTGACCTCGCTACGGTGCGAAGCTATTAACGAGCGATTATAACGCAATTCTCAAAATATTTAATATTGGCCTAAACAACCCCCTGCCCCGGACGTAAGGAATTATGTCCGCGAGTAGATTGGCAAACAGGACAAAGTCGCGACGGCACGTTGCAAGACTGAATCTCCGACCAAAACCTCGGCCACCCTCGGCAGCCCATCCGATCCATACGACAACTTAACAATGCGCCCTCGGCGCCAATACAAAGGCAGAGCGTTGGGTTCTTTAACCAACACGAGGTCTCCCACCCGAGGAGGATCCGTCTTGTCAGACCACTTAATGCGCTGCTGCAAAAGATGTAGGTACTCCAGAGACTATCGATGCCAAAAGCTCCGAGTCATCTGTTGCAGCAGGCCAAACCTGCTCAACCGAGAAGAGTTCGATTCCCTGAAGGGGTACTCGGGCAGAGCGCCTGGCCAATCAGGAAGTGTCACGGGGTTAGAACCTCCAAATCATTCGGATCATATGAGAGGGGACAGAGGGGCCGAGAGTTGAGTACCGCCTCAATTTTACAGAATGTCCTCAAATGTCAAAATGGTTTCACCAATAACGCGACGGAGATGCGTTATTGCAACTTTAACCACCGCCTCAAAAATATCGCCCCAGTGGGGACACGCCGGAGGGTCGAATTTCCACTGGATGCCCCTTTTTAACATCGCATTGCCTAAATAAGTCCGGTGGCTGGACAGAAATTCGACGACCTCTTTTAGGTACCTATCCGTGTCCTTATAATTCGTTCGGCAATCCGACCGGATCAAGTCCGGCAAACCGCGCCGCGATACGAAACGGCCCAGCGTGGCCAAGAAGGCTTCCGTGCTGAGGGCACTTACAAGTTCCAAGTGAACGGCCTTAGTGGAGAGGTACACGAAGACGCAAAGATAGACCTTATGCGAACGCGCGTTCCGAAGGTTAGAGGACTTGACTAGGAAGGGGCTAGCAAAGTCTCCAGCGAATGGTCGGATGGCCCTGACGTGGTTGGGCGGCAAGTCGCCCATCATAGGCTGCGATATGGTGGCCTTCAGTTTATAACAGGATATGCACTTAAAGATGACGCTCCGAATGGTGCGTCGGCCAGCAAAAATCCAAAACTCCCGCTGCAGAATTGCCGAAAGAGCGTAACACCCAGCGTGGGCGTTCTTAACATGATGGTGGGTTACCAGCAACCGGACAAAGACGCCGTGCTTGGGGAGCAGCAACGGGTGTCGAGACCCGTACGGCAGTTGAGAATTACTCAAACGTCCACCAACGCGCAGCATCCTAGCGTCGTCCAGAAAGAGGTTCAGGCGCGCCAGAGCACCCTTGATAACGGAGCCACGCTTCAAGTTTTCAATAACGGGCTGAAAATGCTCCGTTTGGACCATACGGGTCCCATGCATCAAAGCTTCACGACGCTCGCTAGGGGACAAAACGTAATCAAAGAGTCGGTTTGACGGGTCTCTCGAATTGCGGACAAAGTGGCGCAACCAAGCAGTCACTCCTAAGAGCTTGTCCAGAGAGCTGTGCCGTTCCAGAAGAGAGAGATCCCGAGTGGGCTTATCCCACTCCTACTCGGGCTCGTAGGCCCGGCAATTCGGTAGGTTCGAAGTAATTACTCTGGGGCCAGAGTGACTGAGACTCAGATAACCAACCGGTACCCCACTACAGTGGGTGGTCAACCATCGAGGGGGCCTCACAGCCGCGAGAAGCGCAGTCTGCGGGATTCAACTCCCCTGGGACATGTCTCCAGTTTAGAGAAGTTTCAGAATTCTGGATTTGAGACACGCGGTTCGCCACAAAGACCTCAAGATTGTGAGGTGCAGCTCTGAGCCAACAAAGTACTATCTCACTGTGCGACCATGCGTAGACGTCCGTTGTTACGGCCTACGGTTGCTCCCTTAAAGGATCCAATCCTCTGGGGCCCATGAGCAGAAGACTTCCCGAGCAAACGTAGGTCGGGCCTCAATGTGGCCACGTGGAATCTCTCGAATTACACTAAAATATATGGGGGAACGTTCTATACTACGGCCAGTCGACCGGCAGAGGAATTAGGCGGAGTTCACTTACCTATATCCAAGGCGACTGGTCCCTCCGGAGTCGGTCAGGTCACATGTGGTTGTGTAGTGAAAGGGAAATAAGTGATGTGATGTGTATCTGGGTGTGACTGATGGTGATTGAACCTAGACCTTGGCCGTCGGCAGCAGCCCGAGCGTCGACACCGCTCCAACTTGAGGGGGCCTTTCGAGGTTATCCACATTCACTTTCCTTGTTCGTCACGATAACAGTCAATTAACTCTATCGTACGATTTACTAACTTACAGAAGCCACTAACTATCGCGGGTTATAAGGTTAACACACAAAACGCACACGGAGTTTACAGTTTATTAAAGGTCACTACCGTTTCGCGTCGCAACAGTTAGTTCTAGAATATCGTGAGGCCGCACTAGCTAATATTGCCTAATGCACTTATGCCGATTCTGAGTCAAACACAATGAGTCCCTGGGAAGCTCTCCAGCAGGAATGCGCGTCACAATGATAGACCGTATATTTACTGAAAGTGTTTGGCGCGAACAAACCCCCGTCCCGGACATAAGGATTTAGGTCCGCGAGCAAACCGGTCAGCGGGACAAGGTCGCGAAGGCAAGTTGCAAGACCGAATCTACAACCAAACTAGGCCACCTTAGGCACCCCATCAGATCTTGCAACCCTAACCAGCGCCTCAAAAAATAGCCCTAATGTGGCAAGTCGGAGGGTCTGCCTCCACTGGATGCCCCTCCTGGGCATCGCAGCACTTTAACAAGTCCTGTACTGGACAGAAGTCCGACGACCTCTTTCAAACACCTATCTATGCCCCTATGATTAGTTCCGCAATCCGACCGGATCAGCTCTGCAAACAGCGACGCGACACGAAGCGGCCCCGAGAGGCCTCCTAAGCTTCAGTGCAGAGAGCACCCACAAATTACACATGAACGTCGTCTGTGGAGAGCCGAACGAAACGCACAGATAGTCCCTAGTATGAATTTTCAACAAGTAGGCCTAGCCAGGCCACCCATCATATTATCATTTACTAAAATAGTGCGGCAGCTGATTTCAATCTGATAATCTCCAAAACTAGCTAGCCTGTTAGGCAAGTAGTCCTATGCTCATATTTCAACTAATTTTTCAAAAGCATCAATGTTCAACTACAGAATTAATTCAACCAAATTAATCACCGATGCGCATAGGTCAACTTGCAAATTAAACAAAACAATAACGTAAGGGACAGCCCTACTTCTTCGCAAAGCAAAATGATTAAACACTATCTATGTATATGTTACATAATTTTTCAAATAGCGCGCCATTCAATTTCCTTTCAGCAAACAGACGCAAAAATCAAATACAGTGATTAAATATATGTACAAAACACATGCAGTAGCATTTAAAGGAGTAGATTAAATTCAATTCTTTTAATTTAAACCGCTACAAATAGAAAAATTCGCGGAAAGCCCAAAGCAATTTTTAATTTTAATTCAAGTATTTTTTTGACTAAGTGCTCGACCAAACCAAATCTAATACCCCTTGACAGCGTGATTCAACGCTCCAGAGGGGCCCTAATCTTCCCACCACCAAGGGGAGGCCACATGGAGTGAACCCGAGATCGCTAACAGTCGCCACTCGGGTTGTACGCCTTCACTGAGGCCGTCGGCAACAGAACATTTTGACAAGTGAACTGTTGACGGCTTAAGGCTCAGTGGAGGTGGCCGTTGTGGGAGCTAAGGTGGCAGCTAGCCAGGGCCGCCTCCATCAAATGGGGAACAGTGGTACACCAGTAGCGGCCACTCAGCTAACGGGAGTGAGAAGGGTCCAGCGGACCGAAAAGTGGCCGTGAAGTTCCTCTCCACACGCTTAGGGGGGGTGATGACACCCCCGCCCCTGGGGGAATTACCCCCCGACTGGTCGGGGGAGGGACCCCTTTCAAACTTAGGGGCCTGATGGCTGGCCGGCGGGCGCCGAGAGTCGCCCGGCAGTGGGCGTGGCTGAGCGCCCCCGCCCGTGGGGGTCGAGGGCCTGGCAGAGCCCCGAGAGGAGACGCCGTTCGCACTCAGGCACAAAACGGCATGATGATTGCCCTGGCAATGCAGACAGGGCCGCCGATGCGGACAGTCTCGCTGGAGGTGTCCTCCCAAACATGAGCAGCACCAGCGGCGCTCCTTGGCGATAGTTCGCCTCGCTGGAACCGGCTTACCTAATAATTTCGGGCACGACGTTACCCGATGATCAGATGCTCGACAATAGGAGCAGGGGGGGGTTGACGACGACTTGCCTGGAGGATTCAGCCTCTCACTGGGCACGGCTCGTAAGTCGTCAACGGTGCCCGCCGCGCTCTCTATCTCCCGCACTGCTCCTCCAAGAACCGTAGCAGGTCATAGAAGGGCGGAATATAGGAGGCCTCATCCCCGCCGTACCTCTCCTCAAAATGGATTCGAGAGGTAGACGGGACAGCACGATGCGGAGCAACAAAAAAGCCCATTCGCCCACTGGTAATTCTAGCCGCCTCAACGTATTACAGGCCACTAAGACTGGATCCAACAGGTCCGGACGTAGTCTGGCTCGGTCACTAAGCAACGGGAGGCTTAGAAGCTGCTTAACCTGTTCGTCCGCAATTCGCCGGACGTTGGCGTATCTTCTGGCTAGGAGGTCCCGAGCAGTCTAGTAGGCGTCGTCCGACAATCTCAAGTGGCCGACGACGCCCAGGGCCTCCCACTCCAGTGAGGCCAGGAGGTACGCCATCTTTTGGCTCGGGGTCAAGTCCCTCTGGGCGTCCACTAGGCTGTCGAAAAGACAAACGAAGGTCAGCCATTCGGAAAGGACCCCGGAGAACTTTGGCAGGTCCAGAGTTGGGAGTCGTCCCAACAGCTCCGGCTGAAGCTGCTTCAGAGAGGACTCGGACAGGACTCATCCGAGCTTCACGCGCCTCCTCGGCATACCTGCCTTCAGCTTCGATCAACTCGTCCGTGAGCCACAAGAACTGCTCATAGTCTGCTCATACTCATAGGAGTCCAGAACTCCCTTCTCCACATCCGAATCCTCGAGCTCAGCGTAAGCCTCCTCCACTGCGGCCCTTCGAGCATCCACCTGCTCGAACCGCTTCATCAAGTTATGGACCCTATCCGGTCGACTTATCAAAGCATGGGCGCTTGTGGCCCAGCGTAGCTCAGTCCGCAAACAACGGATCAGTAGCTTGGGCGATGTCATCACTATTAAATACAAATTTCGACGCGGCTCGAGCACAAATTACAAAGATAACAAACAAAAAATACAACAAAAATTAACAGTTAATAAATGCAGTTCCTATCAAATCGCGTTGAATAGAAATTACACAAATACGAATTACTACGTATCAACCAAATACAAGTTAGCACAAAAGAAAAGGCACAAATCAAATTAACAAATAACAAATACAAGTGCGATCAAATCAAGTTAAATTCAAATGGCGCAAAACCATTACTACTCTTTAGTTCAAATACAAATTACAGTATAAACTAAGATACACATCACGGTCGATCAACAAAAAATGCCTAGCTCGGAAATCGACCCTTCGATAAGTAATCCACTACAACTATCCGACAACGATAATTAACCGATTACGTAAAAATAACCATCTACCTACATGACGTATATCTCTAGAAAACTCCCGCTTGCGCAACCTAGGACGCGGCTTTTCAAATCTACCCACTAACCAAAAAAAGGCAAGCAACAAAGAACAAAGGGAAATAAGTCTATTATTACGTACAAAAAAATATTTTTACGTATTACGGACGGGCGTGATTGTAGATAGAAATTAAACCAATCAAACCAACGCTCCCTGCCACCAGAATTGTTTAATGTTTATCAAACACTATGGTCGGGATCGACCGGGAATCGAATCCGGAACCGCGCTCTGCTATTAGATTGTTACGGCCTACGGTTGCTCCCTTAAAGGATCCAATCCTCTGGGGCCCATGAACAGAAGACTTCCCGAGCAAACGTAGGTCGGGCCTCAATGTGGCCACGTGGAATCTCTCGAATTACACTAAAATATATGGGGGAGCGTTCTATACTACGGCCAGTCGACCGGCAGAGGAATTAGGCGGAGTTCACTTACCTATATCCAAGGCGACTGGTCCCTCCGGAGTCGGTCAGGTCACATGTGGTTGTGTAGTGAAAGGGAAATAAGTGATGTGATGTGTATCTGGGTGTGACTGATGGTGATTGAACCTAGACCTTGGCCGTCGGCAGCAGCCCGAGCGTTGACAGCGCTCCAACTTGAGGGGGCCTTTCGAGGTTATCCACATTCACTTTCCTTGTTCGTCACGATAACAGTCAATTAACTCTATCGTACGATTTACTAACTTACAGAAGCCACTAACTATCGCGGGTTATAAGGTTAACACATAAAACGCACACGGAGTTTACAGTTTATTAAAGGTCACTACCGTTTCGCGTCGCAACAGTTAGTTCTAGAATATCGTGAGGCCGCACTAGCTAATATTGCCTAATGCACTTATGCCGATTCTGAGTCAAACACAATGAGTCCCTGGGAAGCTCTCCAGCAGGAATGCGCGTCACAATGATATACCGTATATTTACTGGCCGCGCCGAATTATTCCGAGTTCCCTAACAGAATACAGCGTGCCAATCGTTAGCACCGCTTATGGACGACTGCCCTTGGGCGTTTTACGCACGACCGAATGTCAAACCGGTATGACACTGAGCCGCACGCCCTCTCGCGTTCGTTCCTTGAAAGTGTTTGGCACGAACATCCGTAATGTCGACTACAAGCTTCAAGGATGAGTGAACGTGGTTGAGGAGTCACGTGAGAAGAGCGGCTCCGGACAGTACCAATTTAGGAATAGTTAATCGGAACCTATTGGGAGCAACCTTACTTTTGGCGAGTACGAGATGGACGGCAGTATGACCAGAAGAACTCACAGTCTGCAGATATACGACGGCCGCACAGCCTTTCTCGGAGGCGTCGCAAAACCCATGTAGGGCAGCTCGGTACTTCCCTGGAGGAAGGAAGCACCTTGGCATGGAGACCCGGTTGATGAGCGGAAGGGAGAAGACCATGGAGGGCCACTCTCGCAAGAGGGCTCCGCTAATAGGCTCGTCCCAACCCAAACCGGACCATCCAGCGCTTCTGAAGAAAGCACTTAGCCAAAAAGATGATTTGGATTGAAGGTGCGAGCTACTGTAGACAGCACGGAGCGCTTGGTCCATGCTTTGGGAGGGGGATCCAGTTTTATTCGATACGTGAAGGTGTCCTGAACAGGCTGATATTGAATGCCCAGCACAGTCAACAAATTACGATTTTCAGGGTGCTCGAACAGATGAGGGTCGTGTTGGTCCTCTCCTGGGAGGTCCTTCAAAATATGAGGGGAGTTCAACAACCACTTGTGCAACTCATAACCTCCGGACTTCAGGATGGCAGTTAATTCGTCTCACAAGACCAGAGCCTCCTCGAAGGTGGAGGCGCCCGTACAAATGTCGTTCATGTAGACCGAAGTCTCCAAAATAGAAGCTCCCCGAGCGTATCTAAGGCGCTCTCTCTCAGCGAGTTCAAGGAGGGTTCGCATGGCGATATATGGGCTGGACCGGAGTCCATGGGTGGTGTTGTTCAACTCAAACACCTGTATAGGATCGCTGGGCTTCTAGCGCCACAATATCAGCTGATATCGACGGTCATCACGATGAACCACTGATTGTCGAAACATCATCCGAATGTCGGTTACAAAAACCACTTCGTGTCGACGGAATTGGGTCAAGATGTCGGATATATCCTTGATCAGTTTAGGACCAGAGTGAAGATACTGGTTCAGGTCCAGGTACACACCATTTGACGTGGGGGCGGACCCGTCAAAAACCACCCGAATCTTACTCTCAGGGTTCCTCAACACCGCATGGTGAGGGAGAAAGTAGAGCTCCTGTGAACGCCATTCGAAGTTGGACGGTGACATGTGACCCAGCTCTTGATACTCGCGCATGAACTCGACATATTTGTCGCGAAAGGCTGGGTCGCGCCGCATGCGGCGCTCCATGGAAAGCAACCTCTTCTCAGCTAGAGCACGAGATTGACCCAAAGAGGGACGTAAGTCCAGAAAGGGAAAGCGAGTGACGAAACGACCGTCGACCCGCCGGCCGGTATTGTTCTGGTAGAAAAACTCGCACTCACGGTCCAAAGGGTCGACTCGAGTTGCATGTGGTGGTTCCTCAATTTCCAAGAACCGCTGGACGGCATCCGAAAGGGGCACGCCCACAACGGAGAACGGGTCGGCCGTCGGAGGGGGAGGAGACCACATAACCGGTCCAAAGAAGCTGTGCCCAAATATCGTGGACATGGCTGACAAGCCATCAGGCTGCAGAGCTCGTATCTCACCTAATAAGATGAACCCCAGGGCGTCGGCCCCCAGTAACAAATCTATAGGAATAGGTTGGGACCATCGAGGGTCTGCCGGTCTCAAACCCGACGCACAGCGAACCGCGCCGTCGTTTATACGAACGTTAGGGAGAAACCCTACCATGTCATCGAGGACATTTACCTTGACTAAAATGTGAAGGTGTTCACTGGCAGGGCTGAACACCAACTCCGCTTGTCCCCTAGAAGCAGGAGGCTCCGCGCCTCCGATACCTACCATCGGGCGTGATTCAGAGTTCCAGCGGAGCCCCAGTCTTCCCAACAACCAAGTGGAGGCCACGCTACGTTGTGAACCCGAATCCAATAGAGCTCGAACCGTTAAGCGGTCGCCGCTCGGATTGTACACCTTCACTGAGGCCGTCGGCAATAGAAAAGTTTGACAGGTGGACTGCTGAAGGCTCAAAGGCTCAGTGAAGGCGGCCGTGGCGGGAGCTAGGGCGGCAGCCTCCTATCTGGAGCTGCCTCTATCGGACCGGCACCCGAACCGAGGGCCCCGATAACGGCCCTATGACGGCATCTCGCTGACCCTCGGCTGGAATTCCCCGAACGGGCCGACCTGGGGAAATTCGGGGATCCCTGGCCCCGAGGCCCGGGACCGAAACGAGGTCTCCGGAATCCGATAATACCGGCACCGACCAAAGGGGGGCGGGCAGCGTTCCAGTCGCGGCCACTCAGCCAACGGGGGTGAGAACGGTCTAGCTGCCTGCTGAGTGGCCGCGAAGCCGCTCTGAACACGGTGAGGGGGGGTGACGACCCCCCGCCCCTGGGAGCACGACTCCCAGACCGGTCGGGGGAGGGACTCCACTCAGAACGAGGGGCGCTGTGGTCAGCCGGCGAGCGCCGAGCGTCGCCCGACAGGGGGCGTGGCTGAGCGCCCCCGCCCGTGGGAGTCGGGGGGCTGGCAGTGCCCGGGGAGGACGCGCCGCGCGCACCCAGGCACAAAATGATATGATGGTTGCCCTGGCAGTGCGTGCAGGGCCGCTGGTGCGGGCAGTCTCGTTGTAAATGCCTCTTCAGGCTCGAGTAGCACCAGCGGCGCTCCCTGGCGATGGTTGGCACCACGACTGGATTCACGATGTCCTCACGTAGTCTGGTCCGGTCTTTCAGCAGCGGGAGGTTCAGCAGCCTCCGAACGTGATCGTCAGCAATCCGCCGGACGTTGGCGTACCTTCCAGCGAGAAGGTCCCTGGCGTTTTGGTAGGCGTCGTCCGACAACTTAAGATGGCCGACGATGCCCAGGGCCTCCCCCTTCAGTAATGCCAGGAGGTATCCCATTTTTCGGATGGGGGTCAAGTCCCTCTGGGCATCCACCAGGCTGTCAAACAGCCCGACGAAAGTCAGCCATTCCGAGAGGTCCCCGGAGAACCTTGGCAGGTCCTGCGTTGAGAGTCGTCCCAACAGCTCCGGCTGAGAGGGCGGCTTCCGAGGGGACTCGAGCAGGCCACTCAGCCGAGCTTCACGCTCCTTCTCCACGTCCTTGGCCCCCGCCTCGATCAAATCGTCCGGGAGCGAGAGGAACTGCTCGTAGTCCACGCGGCAGGTGTCCAGGACTCCCTTTTCCACTTCCAAGTCCTCGAGATCAGCGTAAGGCTCCTCCACGGCAGCCCTTCGAACATCGACCTGCTCTAGCCTCTTCCTCATGTTATAGAACCTATCCGGTCGATCTATCAAAGCATGTGCGCTGGTAGCCCAGCGCAGCTCAGTCTGCAAGCAACGAATCAGTAGCTTGTGTGATGGCATCACTACAAAATACAATTACTACGCGGCTCAAATTCTTTAAAATTACAAATTAACAAATAACAATTACAAAAAGAATTAACGAGTAACAAAATACCGTTCCTATCAAATCAAGTTAAATAGAAATTACACAAATACGATTACCGTTTATTAAATTAACTACAAGTTAGCACGAAAAAACACAAATCAAATTAACAAGTAATAAACCCTAGTACGATCAACAAATTATCCGATTACGTGACAACCTTATCTACCTAGTCGAGGTACCTCGCCTTAACAAACTATGGTAAGTACATAGCCTTAACAAACTCTCGCTTGTTCAACTTACGGGCGTTTTCCCATTCCGATTCTACCCGCGAGCAAACAAAGAAAAACAAGCAACAAAGGAACGAATATTATTATTACGTATTAATGTTAAATCTTTTAAAAAAACGCTTGTCAGTGTCCTAATAAACAAAGCCTATTATACATTAAATGATTTCTTTAGTGATGATTTTTTGATACCAAATTCAACCATTGGATAAATAACTTGCTTTACATAATTATGTTAACATAAATATAAAAGTAATTACATCATATTTGATACTATTTATTAATTAATTTTAAAGTTTAAGTGAATAAAAAACAATGAAATGTGTCACTATTTATTTGTTTGAAATATTGTTAGGTCATTATTTAAAAATGTACATAATAAAACATAGTTATTATTCAATATATTTATGTCATAATTAGATTTCTAATATACCTATTTAACTCTTTTCTCAAATTCTATACCCACTAATGTTTTGTATACGTTCCATTTTTTGTTATTTTATTTACTTTAAATGATTTCCAAAAATATTGTATTTCGTATGCCCAGAGGGTAGGACATAGTTGAACTTGATTATATAATAATGTATCTAACATCTATGTAATACCTATGATCCACGAAATAAATGATTATGATTATGATTACTATGTTATTATTAATGTTACGGCCGTGGCGTGATTGAAAATCAATCAGCCGCGCCTCTGCTACCAATATGATAGGGCCTACGACTACCCCTGTAAAGATAGGCTATCCCGGGGCTCAAGCAGGAAATCTACGGTTAGACGCAGGTCGGGCCTCTAAAGGCCACTGGGAAATATTCTATCACAATCAAGGGGGAAGACTAGTTAACAGGAAGGCACTTACCTGCTTCGGGAGCGGAGACTGTTCTCCAGGATCTTCCCGGCTGATGAAAGTGTAGTGAGTGTAGGTGGTATTTGTGTGAGACTGTGTGTAAGTAGCCTGGGCTAGATGACACGATGCTGTCCTGCAGAAGGTAGTCTCTTATAGCCCCGGAACAATTCCCTTCTTGAGGCACTAGTTCAGTCTATTCACGTAATGGCACAGTCAAAAAAGGAACTTCAAACGAAATCTCTATATAAATTGCACAATTGCTTTAACCGAAGTTATAAATCCGTAAAGAACAACACATGTTCCCGCCCACGACATTTGTGTTCTTGTTCACACGGCATTAATTGAAATATGTTTACATATCATCTCCAACTTTTAAAATATGTTATAATAATATTCCTCTTAAGTATTTTAATTTTAAGATTGGATGAATTCAAAATCTCTGCGTTGATTATATTTTCGTCTTAAGCGTAATAGATATAACAAACAAATACGACGACTTGTCGATACCATTTTAACGTTCTGTAGAAGTAAAGTCTGTGTAAGTACTGACAACGGCACCGGCAACCATGCCGGTGAATGGAAAAACGCCCATTTAAGGGAACTCGGGGCCATCTTAAGAGCTTTAGAAAGATGCTTCAAATAAAGTAGCAGCAGTAAAGCACTTTGCTACATTATTTGAAGCAGTAAATTCTTTGATTGAAATCTATCTTACGTTGTATATTCCTAATGATTGATTTGGCTTCATTACGATTATGTATCTTCTCTAGTAGTGTTCCTTTTCTGCTAGGAGTTCGTCTGGGTAGATATCACCTACTTACTTTTTAGTTCCTCCAAATATATGGGGATATACATTAATGGGGCAAGCTTATGTTTTTTTTTATAGGATAGGGTGACAAACGAGCACACAGTCCACCTGATAGTAAGTGGTTGCTGTGGCCCATAGACATCTGCATCTATCCTCGATTACGTATCAAAATGCAGATACGTTGTCACCCCTGAGGACTAAGATGGAATGCCTCTTCACCAGTAAAAGGGTCTCCGGTTCTCTACACTCATCATACGAAACACAGCAGTGTTAAGCTGCTATTTTACGCAGGTATTTTGTAAGAGCGTGGTCCTTCCCTGGTCCAGCCGACCCATTCGTCCTACAACTATACTACTAATATAGCTGAAGCATGGCTCTACCACAAAACATCTTCAGCAATACTATGTTCAGCAGTGGACTTGTGTTGGGCTGTAGTTAGTAGTAGCAGCTCATAGACACCTTTTGTGACACCATAGATACCTAAAGCATGATATATTCTCACGCCTATGCCTTTTTTACTGCACTAGTTTCCAAGAAACTTTTATGTTCAAGGAACCTACATACAGATACATAATATTAAAAACTTTCTTTATCCAGCCTTGCGTTGATGTAACTCGTAAAATTTTTAAAAATTAGTAATAAATATGTGCATATTACATTACTATTATTTGTTTTAGATTATATCTATATTATTATCTATTTAAAATTAATTAATTATAACTATATGTATGAAAATTTCGGCAATCAAGGAAGTGACACAACATTACTATTTAAAAATGTATTTATTGCTTTTCGAAGTATTCTCCACGAAATTTGACGCATTTTTCCATACGATGGAACCAATCATTGAAACAACCATTCCATTCGGAAGTTGGGATCTCCAAAATGGCCGTTTTGTAGGCTTCCACAGCTTTTTCAGGTAATAAAAATCTCTGTCCACGCAATTTATTCTTTATTTTAGGGAAAGTATAGAAATCATTAGGGCTTAGGTCGGGGCTGTACGGCGAATGGTCTAATAATCCTATGTTTTCTCGCTCTAAAAACTCTTATGTTCTGTGTGCGGTGTGAGAACTCGCATTGTCGTGATGGAGGATGATGCGAATTAAAATTTAAAACTGTGATAAAAATACATTTAATAAAATGCTAAAATAAAATGTAGGGTTGGAATTTGTTTTCTACGCTTCTTAACGTTGTTTTACGTAAAGCAAGTAAATTCTTGTGACGCCTTCCGGGACATTGATTGAATTGACACATTTATCCATTCGAGCCAAATCGGTTCTTTGAGCACTATTTCCGGTCTATTATTTTCAATGCATAATTTGATGACGTAGGAATTGTTAATAAAACCAACTTTAGAACGATGGTAATAAACTTAATAAAAAGCAAAGCAATTTGTTACTTTATTTGAAACAGTAAATTCTGTGATCGAAATCTATCTTAGCTTGTATATTCCTAATCAATAAATTGGCTTCATTTCGATCATTTCTCTTCTCTAGTAGGATTCCTTATCTGCCTAGGACTCCATCTGGGTAAATTTCACCTACTACTACTACCGCCAAATATATTATTTTCTCAAACGGGATGACAGAATTTTAGAGAGTCATTATAACTCCAGGTTGTGAGTCATTCCATTTTATCTCTCAGAGGTGACAACCCATTTGTTTAAAGTTGGCTACAGGTGATCATAGACTCCCGCCCTAACGGATTCCCGCCTCGTAATAGTGGGAGGGCTTATTAGCCGTGGCTTGCTCACCTATTGTGAACTAAGATAAACCAATATGCCATGATGGTGGAATACCTTGGGGTTTCAGTCGGTACAAGTACTACATAACCCGTCCTTGCCACTAGTAGTAACTTACCATCAGATTGACTTTAAGTTCCTTTGTCACTTCAGTTTTATATATAAAATATTTTTCTTAATTTGTGGTATCTAAAGATTGCATCATTACTTGGCAAGGCTTTAAGTAACTTTCGAATTTCAGTGCCGCGAAAACAATTTTTCATGTTATCGTGTCAACTATGCTTTATTTTTAACGTGCAGCAGATATAACATATCATATATGTATAAATGAGCTGTATTTAATACGATATTTACTTGTCGTATAAAATAATAAGGCTTTTGAAACTTTGGAAACAAAATAAAAATATTTATGTAGAAACTGGATTTTCATTTGTTGTGATATGGTTATGAAATATATATTTATGGAGGGTTGACCCCAATATTAAGTGGAATTCTCAACGACTTTGTGCAGTAGGGTCATGAATTGGCAATAAAAAGCGGTCTCCGCAATCTAACTTTATTATTATAAAATACATTCGTGGGGAATCTTACTGTTGTGGGAGATAATATTTCTCCGTCCATAAATAACACGGATTGTTTTAAAAATAAAAAGATCGTGATATAATATCCTTGCAAGGTTTATTGAACTGCATATTATGAGTTCCATAAGCCGGCAAGCCAGAAGCTTAGTCTCTTTATCAAGTTTTGTATAGATTTCGTTCAGTTTTTACTAACCTAGCATGTGAGAAAAATTGTATCAATATTAACATATATGGACCTGAGTCTGAAAATAAATGATTAATCATAATATATAAATGTACTAGCTGGCCAGGCAGACGTTGTTCTGCCCTTTCTGAAGGCATTTCTTATACAAAATTCTGAAATTCGCAATAAAAAAATATTAAGAATCACTTATCGGGATAAAATATGAGTGATCATCAAGTTACCTCATGAGCTTTCAGCTTACAATGGTTTCCATTATTTTGGAAAACAAGGAGGTGATGGCTATAGTCCTGTAGTTGGACGGGTCTGGGCGGTCGTCTATTTTAGGGACCGGGTGGACCAAAGCTGTCTTCCATAAATTCTGAACTACACCATGGGAGCAGTAATACCGGCAAAACCAAAACCAGGGCAGTCTAAAAGGAGATAAGCAATCAGCGCATGATAGGATTATAGCGCCCGAGTACTCTATTCCCTTACTCTCATAATACGATGGGACAGGATTCCGACACGATCGGGGAGAGATTAAGCGCTGGACCAACGTCTTTAGGTGCATTCTGAGGCTCGAGTATGAAACTCCACCAACTTACTGACTTCGGGACGCTACTGAGAATTTCTTGGCAGAAAAACCTAGTAACTGAATTTGGCCTGACCTTTCTGATTCAACAAGATCATTCTGATCCATCACTAAATGTCAGAGCATTAGCGCGGTGTACTTCTTCAATATTTATCTTCAATATTATGAGAGGACTAGTTTATAGGCCGTATTTTTAACATTAGTATCTCCATACCTATGGTAGTAGTTACTAATAAATTGCAACACATTCTACAATTATTTTTCATCTATCAGTCATCTATGCATCTATATTATATTTATTTTAATAAAGGCGGACAAAGAGTATTTTAAATTAAAAATATATGATACACTGAACAGCTGATGATTTTGGGTTTTTATAAAAAATAGTTTTCGTTTTAAATTCCTGCGAATACACTACCGATGAATAATTGAATAAGTTTAAACCGGTGCCAGCACCGGAGCAGACGTCTATAGCGCAAAAGGAGTCCATCAAGCCCACTCGACTTGTTGACGTCCAGGGAGAGGAGTGCTTTGCGAAACGAGCGCTGTGTAAACTGCATGTCTAGCATGGTGCATCGCCATCTAGAGTCGAGTTGGATGCAAAGAGAGAGCCTAACAGATTGGTTTTCTCCTTTGCGGCATGAGTCAGTAAGTCGTCCTCTGTGTGCAGAGATGGAAGAGATGGTTGACATAAGTTCCCTTGAACAACCTTCGCAAGAGACTAGAATGCACTGTTTCCCGATGGAAAAGGAAGACGAACTACCTTATCGACAACTCTGCCGATGTACTCTGACCTTGCCTTGGCAATGACTCTTTTGAAGGACCTGGAGGCAGCATTATACTTCGTTTTAAGAGAGCTGGTGTTTACATCCCGAGACGTTTATGCGTCAGCCCAGGCCAGTAGCACTCCTGCTTAAAGCGTGATGCTATTTTTAGGAAACGACTAAACCATGGTTGGGATCTGTTTCCGACGGATAACAAAGAAGATGGAATGAAAAGTTCCATACTCTGAATCTAGGATCGCCCGGCGAGAAGCAAACCCACCCCTAAGGGTAGGATGCAAAAAAAAACTGCATCCTATCCCAACCGGCCGACGCATAGTGCCAAACATGGCGGCAGTAATGTTTAACACTATAGGTCGGCTTATATAAAATGTGTTATTTTTTTAAATTAAAAGTTTATATAGAATATATTAAGTAATAAAAACGGCAAGGCCCTATAATATGAATACTGAAAAAACGAGTTTCCTAACTAACAGCGTTAGAGTGCCTATGAAGGTGCAAAATACATTGATAGAGTATGTAGACAACTATGTCTATCTTGGGCAGAACATTTGTTTTTCAAACCAAACTGAAAATGAAGTCGACCGCGGAATAAAAAGTGCTTGGAGAAAATACTGCTCACTAAAAGAAATATTTTAGTCTCCTATACCGACGTGACTAAAAAAGAAAGCAATGGATACTATTATTCTTCTAACACTACTCTATGGCTGTCAAAGCTGGGCACTAACAAAAACAATAATAAACAAACTTCAGGTCTTTCAGCGTGCAATAGAGAGGAACATGTTAGGCCTTAAGTTACGAGATAGACTAAAAAATAAAGAAATAAGAAAAACAACAAAAATAATAGATGCTGCAGAACTAGCATGTAAATTAAAATGGAGATGGGCAGGCCACGTTGCAAGAGCTACAGATGGACGTTGGAGTGAGAGAGTCCTCCAATGGTACCCTCGCGAAGTACCACGGCCACGCGGTAGGCCCAGGCGCAGGTGGTGTGATGACATTGTGACCACAGCTGGCCACACCTGGATGAGACTCGCACAAGATAAACAAAAATGGCAAAAGATGGAGGAGGCCTTCACCCGCAAATGGGTACCCAAATAAATAAGAAAATAATTTATCAATGATAAATAAAAAAAAAGTAATAATTTAAATATTATGTAATCATAAGTAATCTGCTGTAAATTGATTTTCATAACATGTTATAATCAACCATTACATATTTTATTATTGTTATTATTACATATTTTATTAATGTAACTATTATTAATGGATTTAAATTGTTTAATAATGTAATCGCTTTTCATTATTTTATATTTGATAATTATAAACAGTAGTTAATTGATATTTGATTTTAAGGATATTATATAACGATTTATTGAGCATAATTGATAAAATTTATTCTAAATTCTGGCAAATTTTATATCTAAATGTTTGTTGAAGTTTTCTTTAAAGCATGAGTGATTTTGTAAATGTAAATGAAATTTTGTTAAATATTTAATTTTATGTAATTCTTTTTTGGGAAATAAAGGCTTAAATAAATAAAATACATAAATAAATCAGTAATAAAAATGGCAAGGCCCTATGCGAGGATGAAGTTACAGCAGAGCTTCTGAAAGCAGGTGGAAAACCGGAGAACCGAAGCTCTTTAATTCCGTCCTCCATAGTGGCACTACATCGGAGACGTGGAGTAGAAGTACGGTAGTTATGTTCTTCAAGGAAGGCGACAACGTTCTATTGAAGAAATATAGACCGATTTCCCTTCTGAGCCGCGTATACGTGCTGTTTTCGAGAGTCATTACGAATCGTCTCGCATGCAGACTCGACGACTTCCAGCCTCCCGAACAAGCCGGTTTCCGAAAAGTCTTTAGCACCATAGACCACATATATGCCCTTAGGAAAATTGTACAAAAGTCCGAGGAGTACAATTTGCCACTATGTCTGGTGTATGTGAACTATAAGAAAGCCTTTGAATCCGTCGAAATTTGGACGGTGCTGCAGTCACTTCATCGATGCCAGGTTGACTGTCGGTATATCGATATGCTGAAGTGTTTGTACAGTAGGGCTACAATAGCTATCCGAGCACAGAACCAGAGTACGAAATCTGTGCAACTGCAGAGAGGTGTAAGACAGGGTGACGTTACATCCCCGAAACTCTTCTTCTTAAACTGCATTGGAAGATGTTTTCAAGCTTATGGGCTGGAAAGGATACGGTATTAACATGAATGGCAAGTACATCACTCATCTTTGATTTGCCGACGATATAGTCCTTATGGCAGAATCGCTGGAGGACCTTTGCACTATGCTCAATGACCTCAATAGTGTCACAGTGTGACAAAACATAGATAATGCATAAAGTCCATGTCACACCTATGCCGATAGTTGTTGGTAGCACTAACTTCGAAATTCTTGTTGAGTATGTTTACCTGGGACAAAAACTCCGACTAGGTAAGTCTAACTTCGACCGAGAGTTCACTCGACAAAATCAATTCGGCTGGGCAGTGTTCGGGAAATTACGGCACATCTTCTCGTCAGGTATACCTCAAAACTTGAAAACGAGGCTGTACAATCAGTGCGTGTTGCCAGTGACCTATGGAACTGAGACGTGGTCCTTCACTGCTGGCCGGATGAGGAAGCTCAAGGTTGCTCAGCGAGCTATGGAGAGGGCTATGCTCGGAGTCTCTCTGCGTGATAAACTTAGAAATTAGGATATCCACACTAGAACCAGAGAGACCGACATAGTCCAACGGATCAGTAATCTGAAGTGACAATGGGCCGGCCATACAGCTCGAAGAACCGACAACCGACTGGGAAAAACGGTTTTTGAATGGCAGCCTCGTACCGGTAGGCGAAGTGTAGGGCAACCCCCCACTAGATGAAGTGACGACCTGGTAAGACATGAAGAAAATCGATGGATGCAGATGGCTCAGAACTATGCTTTGTGGCATTCATTGAGGGAGGCCTATTTTCAGCTGTGGACTTGTGAATGGCTGTAGTGATAAAATATATTGTATTTTGTTACTAGAAGATTTCAATCATTGACAGTATTTGGTTACTTTTTCTTTCACGCTTATTATATTCATCATCGCTCTCATCGTCATTATAGCCTCTCAAGTTCATTGCTGTAAATAGAACTTCCCTCACATTACCTTACAGAGGGATATTTGCCATAGATATTATAGGGGGATATTTGCCGACCAACATTTTTTGTATTACTATTTCGATTTTTTATAATGAAAATGCTGCTGTCCATTTTATTGGTGTTTTATTTACCATATGTCGCCTGTCACGACACGCACGGAATGATCTCGTTATGTTACACAAGAATTAAATTGATATTAAACTATTACCACCAAATTTATAAATAAAAAAATTTTAATGAAATTAAATAATATGTGTTTGTAGTTGAGTATTTAGCACCATAATTAATAAGTTTTATTAAATTATTGAAGTTTTATTAAGCTGTGGTAGCTCATATGGTTAGCGCTTGCTGTAAATTTCACAATACAGGAGCAACCCGGGTTCGATCCCCGCCGGCACCAATGAAATTGTTAATTGCAATTTTAGGTGCTGATTTAGCACGTACTCGGCGGTGAAGGAAACATTGTGAGGAAACCTGCATGTCTGAGAAATAAGAAAAAATATTTTGAAGACATGTGAAGTTCGCCAACACGCATTGGGGCAGTGCGGCGGACATATCCTTGCTCTAAAGCTATCTCAGAAATCAGAATATGCCTGTTTTCAGCAGTAGGATTTTTATAGGCTATAACATTTTACTTTTTTAACTTTAAGTTATTAATTAATTTTAATTAGTAGTGTCTAAAACTGGGTAAGTTAGTTTTATTTAAGTTACAATTTTAAGATCAAGTGAAATAAATAAATATTTTCTTATCATCGTTACACTGCTGCTGCTGAACAAATATGACATTATAAGTTTTAACCATATCTGCATCTGTTCATTGCAGTTGCTTTCTATTTGATACGATGATATCACCATTTTCTACATTATTACAGCTCTTCATATGTCCACAGCTGAACTAAGGCCTCCACCGAGGAACACGGTTAAAACACCTGCATTCATCAACCTCATTCAGTGTTACCAGGTCATCACTCCATCTAGTGGGTTGCCGCTCTACACTCCGCCTATGGGTACGAGGCTGACATTCAAGAACCTTACTTCCCCGTCGGTTGCTGTTTCTTAGAGCTATATGGCCGGCTTATCATTATTAAAATAATAATTTTAGGGAGGTCCACATACATGTTCAGAGAGAGTTAAAATTTTTAATTTTTATAAAAAGCTGCTGCTGATAACTGTATCATAGAATAACAGAAACCTTTAAAGTAAAAAGATTATGTTGTACGTGGAAATCGTGGAATCGCTTACACTGAGAATAGGTTCACGACACTTCTGGCTATCATCCAAATTTTGTCTCCTCTACTGCCCACTATTATTACAGGAGAGCGCTTCCGCAGGTGTCGTTAGCGTAACTTCTAGATATAAATATATTGTGAGTTTCTTATTATTTTAAAATACCAAGAACCAATATGATTAAAGCATTCATAGGAAAATGTGTAGTAGTGGGCGAATACAAAGCAATAAATTATTAACCCTCTTAAGTTTTGTATGATTTTATAATAATGTCAAAATATTGTAAAAGGTAGAAAAAAAAGTTTTAGAACTTCTAAACTAAAATATCACACTATCTAACAACAATATCACACTTTAGCGCTTAGAACACCCATTAACACTAACGTTGATTATAATTTATTTTTGTTTTTATTTATCTATTTACATAATAAAGCTAATTTTTCACTTGGCGAAAAAATTATCTTCGTTTCTCTTCCTAAATTATGCAATGAAAAAGTGTTTGTAATGCTCAGGAATAATTGTTCTAGGTCTGATGTTTATCATTGTGCAATATATGCATGTAAATCATATCTACAATGCATGATAAAATACTAGTATAGAGCTGAAGGTATTAACGATAGTAAAAAATTTATACAAAAGAATCACGCTTGGCTCGCGTATTGGCAATCGAAATACGACGATTGAAGCTGTATTGTAACCCATAAAATCTTTCTAGCATTTTTATGCCTATGGGATGAAATGGGGTGATAGTTTTTACAAATTCAATTTATATTTAAGTACTAGCGGCCCGTTCCCGATTTCGCCTGTGTATGATTTATTAATGTGGTGTTGTTGAAGATTTAAAATAATCATCAAAACCATTTATTATTTTAATTACTTGATTTCTCAAAAAAAAAAAAAAAGCTTTAACTTTTTCGCCTAAAATATAGCCTAGATTAATCTCGGCATTGCTCTTTAACTTTTCATGTAGTTTCATTACAATTGGTTTGGCGACTTCGAAGATTACTCAGACAGACAGACCGATAAAAATTTCAAAAATGGTTATTAATGTTTTAAGGGTACGTAAATAGTCCCTCAACATAAGCAAAGGCAGCCATTTTGATTTTTCGTACAGACACTTCAATTTTATTTACATGTTTAAATATTAAGGTTAAGGATGCCAATGTAAACCGTTTTGTCTTCAAACTCAAAAAATCCTTCTACTGTCACTCAAATATCTTAATAATTTTGGAATTTTCCTTTAAATTTACGCTTAGCTAGCAAATGGATAAAATTTGATGGAGCAATAACTGAAGGAGGGTGAGCATGGAGGTTCTGTTCTAGTTTACGTGTTTTAAGTTGTCTTTGAAATTAGCCGCCTAGCATTGTCGTAATGTAATATTACAACATTTTTGTGGCCAAAATATATAAGTTTTTTATTGTTATGCTTTGTTTAATTTACTTAACTAATTGTAATATTTTACAGTTGTAATAGTTTGCTTTGATCGTAGCCATTAACAATCCTTTGTCATCCCACCAGATACAACTGTTAAATTTTAAGCTTTATTCATGGTAGAACCTTGTTGCTAGCTATATTATCGTTGTAGCACGAATGGATTGGCTTCGGCGTGGACCAGGGAAGGACGCGTGGTCGTTCTTACAGTATACCAGCGTGTAATAGCAACTCAGTACTGTAGTATTTCATATGAAGAGTATAGACATTTTTTATTGGAAACAAGTCATTTTTGGGTGATAATGCTTTATGAATTTTGATTCCTTAATCGAATATAGATGATGTCTACGGGCCACAGCATCCACATTCTGTCAGTTGGACGTGTTCGTCTTATTTGGATACAGATTCTTCTGGTTTTCAGGAAACATTACTTAAAACACATTGTTTAGTCCTCGTTACTAATCTGTCCAAAAATGATTCAGTTTTATAAAGAAAGAGATGCAAAGAACTGAAGTTATTTGCTATAGAACATAATAGAATCATTTTTATTCAACAGTGCATATATATACATACAGTGCAAAATGCTTATTGAAAGCCATTTTTAACACTTACCACTGGTTTAAAAGAAAATTCTTGCTTAATAAATAATTAAAACCTTTTGTAAGCGTATACATTTCCCTATGAAGGAATTACTGACTCTTTTGAGTGGAGTAACTGGTATAACTAACTTGTGATTATTCCTAGTATTTACAGAATGTACGTCACTATTTTTAATAAAACTGTTTTTGTTTTTGTGTACATGCATTAAATTCTCGTAAATATATTGAGTAGCCAAAGTTAATATATTTATTACTTTAAAAATTTATTTTTTAAATTTTTCTCTACCTACCTTCGTACCTTATAAATTGCTCTTATTTGTCTTCCCCTAGCATATTTACTTTGATATGGCATAGGGCGCCGGCAGGGATAGATGGGCAGATGCACAGCTCGCCGAGTGAAATTTTTTATCGGTTGGTACCTTGACTTGCTTTACTGTTTTTGTTTCGTGTAGGGATTTATATAGGATAGGTATAACATTTGTGTTTTGTGTATGTAGTATTTAGTTTTTGATCTATAGAGGCGTCTAGTTGTTTTAAAATATCCGAACCTATCAAACCGTCATATCTTTTTTTTACATGGGGAAATGCCTACGCATACCCTCCTCGCGGGGACAAGGACGGGTTATGTCGGAATCGCACCGACTAAAACTCCATGGTGTTCCACATTCGCCGCATATTAGCAGGGCCACGGGAACGCTTTCGCACACATAAGCGGCCCCACCAGCGCCGGCCGCTCAATGGCAGCCCCTTCTCGGGGGTGGGCCACTCCTCCCCATTCTCCTGCAAGGCGCACCAGGAACACAAGGCACACCTCCTTCACGGTCTCCAACACCACCTGCGTATTGGACCCCCGCGAGTCCGATACGCGAAGGCCATGGGGCTAGGAAAATCAAGCGCTTAGTAGCACCCGCTTTCCCGAACCCAGCGACCGTGTCTGGCTCCGCCGCCAACCAAGTTTCGGCCGCGGAGGGTAGGGAGAGCGACGCCTAGCAATACCGACACTCCTCTCTCCCAGTGGCCCCACCACCACCGCATCAATGGTGCGGCCCCATATAAGTCGCGGAGGAGAGGGCGAGTGGCCCATCGCCATAACAACACCTCTTCCTCCGCGACTACACCTCGACAGAGGTAGAGGGAAAGGACACCCTTCTCACCGCAGCCCAGCGACACACATCCGAAATTTGAAATTCAGTTAACTCGTTTTAGTTTTCTACACTATTCGATGATAAGAGTAATGTTTGATTTTGTTTAGTCTTTTCTTTGTAATTGATAATAAAAATATGTTCTCTAATATCTTTCATTTAACTTATTTCATGCGTTCGATAACTTTTTCCTTATGTGATATTTAAAACACAGTTTATAAATACCTACTTTTGCAAGCACTGCATGATGCCCTACAAAACGAACATAATAAAACTACATTTTGGTAATTAAAAAGTCATTCATATCTGTACCACATTACTGTGATAAAAAGTAACGGCTGTAGAAAACGTGCAACCTCTTTTTTTCTACCTTCATCTCTGGATAGTAAGCACTTTAAACATATTCCATGTGTAAGACCATCGGGCGGTAATTATTCAATAATTATTTTTTGCCTGGGCCTTACCAGGGTAACCTTAATATCTATAAGTATGTTCCTGTAATTCATGAAAATCTCCAATACGTATATTCTTTTTTGCTTTAATATGCCTAAAAGAGAATCCATTACCACATACCTAAATAAAAAAGGTTTACTTAACCTTTAACTTATTTTTTGGAACACTATGGGACATTGACATGAGTTCTGACAGACTCTAATATTGTTTAGGGTCATTTGATATTAATTGTGAAAATAATTATAATAATTTACAATGGATGATTGAATTGCAAGTTATAAGATTTTGAATTGATAGGACGAACATTTATTACAAAACACAAATAATTACTTAGTTAATAACTGAAAGTAGCCTAGTGATTGTGAGTGTGCTCGAATTCACCATTCAGCTACTGTCGTTTACCAAACATGGCACTTTCTTATTTGTTACAAGTCTCAAATTAAACATAGATTCTATAACTCCCAGATAAACATGGACTAGCGTAGAAATTCATGACTCAGTAGCAAAATGTAATAAATAATTTTAAGAGAAATAATATTTATTTCTTCTTTATATGGCTGCAACTATTCCATTCCTTTTTTTCATGTATAGTGGGTACGTGCACTATGAGTTTTGTGGCGGCGTTAATTTCTGAACGCACCACTTCAATTAAACACTGTAATGTAGATCTGGCAACATTGAGAGAAATAATTATTATGACGCAAAATCTGTAGACATATACGAGGTCTCTCAGTGTTTTCCACGCAATTCTTTGTTTTAGTTTAATAATCTTTTAAGATTGTAACGTGTGAAATGTTTAGTACGAGTATAACTGAGTGATAATAAACCATCATTATTTTACGCATAGCCTTATTGGAGTGAAGATTAAAGTACTAGGTAGTACCCATACTACCACAGTTTCTTCTGTATCTTTGGTGGAAATTCACTCTTGATGTGGATTATTTATAGATCATCCTCACACTGCTTCCGTGCGGAATTCGAACCCACACCACTAGCACTGCAGCTAACGCTTAGCTACTGTACTACAAAGTTATACTCTCAAGTACTAGACGTAGTCCTTCACCGTTGTATAAACGATTCACGAGAACAAAGACGCGGGTACATCGGGTCAAAATAAGGAATCACCTAAACAATTATCATTATCTTTTCCTCTTTAGAGAATAACTTAAACTCCAGCTGTTTTATATACTATAGTGATTATTTTCGGTAACATGTTTTCTTAATAAATTTCTATTATTTATAAGTTTTGCATAGAACGGCTTCAACCGCATTAGACAAATTATTATTTAGTAGATGCTGGTATCAATTTTTGAATATTGATTTCTAAACTGCCGGTGCTACTTAATTAATTTCTAAAACTAATAAGCTCCAAGCGAAGGGTCTAAATATAATGACTCCACTGGAGGTTACAATTTATTAAAATATTTCGCTTAAGTAATTTGGCTTAATTCTTGGCATTAAATTGTAAGTTATATCATAGAATATAGATAATATTTGTACAGTAAAGTACTTGTTTGTTTAAATATTAACCTAGTTTCCTTTCGATAACTCGACTACCTGGCTGCACATGAATATGTAGGAGCAAGTATTCGACCCTACAAACTCAAACTAAGTTCCCTATACCTATCAGTCCCTAGCAGTCCATAATACCCTAGGCCTGCTATATAAATATACATATATAAACAAAATAAATGAGGAATGTCTGCACCATGAGGCCCAAGGTAACATAATGACAGACACAGTATGTCAGGGTTAGGTGACGAGGTTCTCTCATTGCCAGTAAACTAGACTCACAAGAATGATTAGAGGTTCTGACAGCTAATGGTGTCAGAACCTCTGGTCACTGTTGTGAGAGGGAGGGTTTACCAAGAGTCTCGGCTGTAGTAACAATGAGGTCACTCAGCGTTGATAGAGGATTTTATTCACAAATAATTATTCGATTTAAAACACGTACAAATTTATATCATATGCTAAGATTACTCAGTAACAGCTATTAGTGTGCGCAAGTTTTCGTAACGCAGTCACTGGAGTGGTGCGTTGAAATGTTTAAAACTGAACAACATTTAATATAGTCACACATTTAATATAGTTAAAATGCGTTGTTAGCATTTTCTACTTTAGCTTCTTTCCAGTCGCAGTTTACAAGTTTATAAATCGTAAATCTCACACCACTAACAATAGACGTGATTAAATAATTTAACTGTACTAACTAAACTAAATAAACTGTGATATTATCAATTATTATTATTGAACTTCTCCCTCCTCTTTTCACCATCGGACAAGTAAACGGTCGGCAGGTATTCAATACTTTGTTGTAGATATTCCACTCATTAAACCAAACCATTTATAGTTGTTATTAGAAAGAGGCTGCAGGCCATCTCTTGTTTCATTTAACTTGGTTTCCTCTAAGGAAAACCACAGGATGATATATGAGGAAGTGGATTATCTTACTCTGCTACTATACAGTAATCTACAAAATCATACCCGTCTCTAAGATTAGAGAGAGGAAGGATCTTTTTATAGAATGTAGGTGATAAACGAACACACAGTACACATAATGAAGAATAGAGAATCTATCAAAATGCGGATGTGTTGTCACTCTTGAATTATTAGATGGAATGCTTCGTTTCCAGTAAAAAGAGTCTTTGAATCTCTACACTCACCATAAGGAACACAGCAGCAATAAGCTGCTATTTCACACCTAGTATTCTGTGAGAGCATGTCTTTCCCTAGTTGAGCCCACCTATTTGAGCACAACCACAATATAGCAGCGTGGCTCTACTAGGTATGAATTACCTTAATCGCCACATTTGTTAGACTGATTATTGATCGCAGTCCCAGATGTTCAGCACTGCTTCCGGATGTGGTCCTAGATAATTCACATAGGCTATATGAGATAGATTTACTGCCGTTAGTCACATGTTACATGAACATGAGAGAATAAATCACCGTGATATATTTACTCATGTTGAAACAATTTTGTCATGAATGCAAATTGCAATATTGTAAAAATGTGGTTTCGAATCCACCATTCCAATACTGTCTTAGCCCAAGAATTTAAAGCTAGTTAAGATGTATATTGTGGTATTTAGTACCTCGTTGTTTTGTTTGTCATAAGCACGACTGCAGATCATGTTGTTTCAGACCAAAGTCGGGTCAAATACGTTATTGGGTTCTTCTGCCGAGAACTTCTCAGTAGCAGATTGGAGTAAGATAGTTAGCGGCGTTTCACCTCTATGCCTCGGAAAACCATAAGATCCTTATACTAATAACTATCGTGTCGAATGCAGTCCCATCGCACTATGAGAGTAAGCGAATAAAGAGAGTAAATGTGATTGTACACAAACTCGTGCACTATGACCCTTTTCTGCACAAATAGCTAGTCTTCATTTAGACTGGACACCATCTTGGCCTTACTGGAGGACAAGAGAGCATTATTAGAAAAGTGTAATAATTACAAGTTTAGTTACAAGTAAATTAAATTGCACGCGCAAAAGATTAAAGAAGAAGTAACAAACTTTAGAACAAAAAATAAACCTACCTTTGCGGATTTTATCTCGTTATTCTCGACTCCGGAAAGTCTGCGGTATGCTGACATGTTCATGATCATTCTAACCATAATATTAGATTTAATAAAACACAAATCCTCGCAAAAGATCACTGATTCACGAACGATGATTTGTGAGGCCATTCAAATTAAAAAACATCCTAAATTCTATAGAAAATATGGACAGGCGCTACGATCAGCTGAGATCCCATTATTTACAAAATTAAATCGAAGCTCAGGAATACTATTGAAAGATTTCAAGATACTGTAAGCTCTTTCTGCGTAAATCGATTCAAACACGTCAGGCAAGAAGGTATATATAGATAGCCTTCGTTAACAATGATATCGGGACGTCAAACACCTCAGTCGTCGTTCCCTAGCCATAGGTGCTGTAAAGTGCCTGAAAATTCGGTATTTAAACAATTTAAAATTAAACGCGATAAAATCCATGAAATTTGTTTCGTTTACATTATTAATCTTTATTATTTCTATGTGTTTGTTGGAAATTTAGATTGTAAACGTAAATTCAATAAAGATTTCAACGCTATAAAGATTTTAGTGGTCACTTAATAGACAGAATCGTCGGCAGTTAAGCGCAACTCCAAGGATTTATATTCAATTTGTGTTCAGTGATTCAATTCCTGTTTAACCGGTTTGTTACGTGTTAGCTTCCATTTCGAATTCGAAATAAAATTGCAAGTAATAAAATATCCGTTCTATGAAAGTATTGCAAGGTTCGCAATATAAGCCATTTGAACATCATCATCATCATTACATCTCATCAAAATCCACAGCTAACAAAGTCCTGCCCTAAGTAATGCAAAAAACATGTTCCTGAACCACTTTCGTATTTTAACAGGTCGAATTTACATCTAGTGGGTGATCGTCCTACTTTACGCTTGCTGATACGAGGTAGCCATTCTAAAATATTTTTGTTCCGATCAGTGGTCGGTTTTTGGAGCCATGGCTAGCCCATTGCCACCGCATCTTTCTGATCCATTTGTTCTATTTTGGTTATTCTGCATCTAATACGGTTACGACGGATTCTATCATGCAAAGAAACTCCGAACATCGCTCTCTTCACAGTTTGCTGAGTGACCTTAAAATTCTTCACACAAGCAACGTAGGACCACGTTTCAGTTCAATATGGTATTACGGGCAACAAGGACCGGATTTTACAGTTTTGTTCTAAGGCTTTGAGAAAGAGTCGTAAACTTAATTATAAAACCGGCCAAGTGCGAGTCGGACTCGCGCACCGAGGATTCCGAACAAATCCGTAGGTATATAAGTTTAAAATTATTAAAAATATTTTTATGATATGATATAACTAAAAATTTATGCTTTTCGCTATATTTTCTTTATCTGTGCTATAATACGTTGCTTCGTACCAAATTTTAAGATTCTGCGTTCACGGGAAGTACCCTGAAGGTTTTGATTCCCTTGCGAATGTCGAAAATTTTCGGCATAAACGGCTGTATCTTTTGATTGCGTTGACTTAGAAGTTTGATTTTTTCACAGCCCTTCTTCATTGTTTTAGTTGTTATCAGGAAGGTCCTGCTGCCCATTACCTGTTTCAGTTTCCTTCTATCGCCACTTACGACATACACAAGACGACATGTGGATGTGAGTATTTATATACTGCCACTATACACTAGTACAAATATTTTTTCATTGAAGTTAATGCTTGTTAATATTGAGTTCCTTCAATTATATTCAATTCTGGTTATTGTCGAAGTTACTTGCATTATGTAAATAGACATTGAATCTAGAAATTTAGAAGTTTTTAAGATGTTCACTTAGATATTCAATAAGAAATTTGCCGGTGACCTCATTGAACATTTCGTAATGAAGTCCCATCTCATAGATATTCAGTCAGAAAGTTGCCGGTGACTTCAATTAATAATTTCGCGATGAAGTTCCATCTCATAGATCTTTTATCTATAAGAGTGACCAAAATACTGATAAAAAAAATGGTTGCGTCTATTTTTAACCAGGCGGGATTGTTTTCATGAAATCAACAAAATTTCCAAAATTATTTTACTACAATTAAAAACAATCTAATAGGCAATTCAAGAGTTTCTGGGAAGCATATAATGATATGGATTTCTAGTAATTCAAAAAATTGTGCTAAGCAGACTACTTCGAAAACAAAATAGTTAACGCCATAATCTAGAATTTGAATTTTTTTAAATTGTCATTCCTTAAAATTGCCCGTGTGACCATTTCATATCAGGGGTAATAAACGACATATATACCTAGATACAATGAAATCGTTCTAGCATATACATCATATTATAGACATTTTTTTCATTAATAGTTCTTCTCTCATACTTTATTTATTTATATTTATTATTTTCTTTCCAATTAATTATTTCAAAAAAGAACTTTGCAGAAATGAGAACACTTCGAATTTGACATTGAATTAATAGTAGGCTCTTAATAATTTCTGTTTCTGTTTCTGTTTGATTCGCTTTACAGACACGTGGGAATCGAAAACGTTGCGTTATTAACGAGGGTGCTTCAACGCGCCTGAATAACGATTTAAGTCGATCACTCCATGATGTGTTGTCGAGCGATGTATCGATTAACTCAAGGGTATGTTTATTGTAGGCGTATTTTTATCTTTTATAGAACATTCAGAAAACACGGTGAACAATTTTATCTTTTTACGTTGTGACTACGCAATCATGACATTTTAAGGCATTTGTTCAGAACATAAAACAAAATACTAGGTCAAGTTATTTGCCAAAATTTGTTAATATTTAAGTAATTAACTATGTAAAATGCTTGTGAATTAAACAATTTTAATTATTCACACAAAAAAAATTACAAGACATAGAATCAAAAAACAATTTATATAACTGTTACATCCTATTTTATGCTTTAAATTAAATTGACAAATGAAGCTACAGTCCACCAGATTATATATTTATTTATTATTTATTACACCAAATATTTGTACAAAAGGCGAGCTTCATGCTATATGCTATATGAATACTGCAGCCTATTGACCCATGCAAGCAATTACAAATAAAAAACACAGATGAAACTTTTGATGCTGCCGCTTGTCGTTGGTCTGGGTATTTACGTCTGATGTTAATGGTATGGATATACTGCTACCGGGTGCCGTAAGATTTTCAGTAGTGAGAGTAGTAGAAGTCGATTCTTAAGGCACCCAGCCGACCCTAAGCAAAGTGTGAGATGTTTTCATCTACTCCGCCAACACATGGCGTAATTATCTATTAATAATTACAAAAGATATTTTGAAATTAAAACTCTTAATAGAATAATAATATTAAAAAAGCTTTTAATAATAACTAAAATCATGAAGAGAATAATTTATTTCTTACAAAAGTTTTATTGAAGTAATTTAATAATAGGTGTTGACGGTGGAACGCCTAATTGTTTTATGAAACACAATGAATCAAAATGAATTAGTTTCGTTCAAAACTCCTTAATTGATAAGATTATGTTAATATAAAATGAACAGTTAGTTTTTTATTTGTTGTGGCATGATGACGTGACAACTTGACACAGCAGTTCTGTTCTTAGTTGCCAAGTTCAGCGGCGAGCTTGTTTTTTTTTTTTCTAACTTTCATAATCATCATCATTACAGTTCACAAAGTACGGTCCTGAGCCAACTGATTGCTGAAGATCTGCGCTATTCATTAGGCCTTCAGTCCATCTAGTACCACCCTACACTTCGAGTCTTGATAAGAGGCTGTCACTTGAGAACTTTTTTACCCACCGGTTGTCGGTTCTTTGAGCCATAATACGACAAACCCTTTTCCACTTCAGCTTTTAACTTTGATTGAGCCAATCGTGATGATGAAAATAATAAGTGCATTCCATACTTCAAACTGTTTTTTATTGCATTAAGTTTTCTTGACCCTTCTGTTAAAAAAACAATTCATTTTTTTATATGTGGAAATTGTCATGAATACCTGGGCGCCTTAGGGTAGATAGCACAGGTTATTTCAGACTCCGACCAATTAAAACAACTCGAATATCATCCGCAGCGCCTCACGTGATCCCCTTAAGTAACATGACCATGGCTTCTTTATTTACCCGTTATGCCTTTGCGCAGCTCAGTTGACTACAACGCCCTTCGCCTCCCGAATCCATGCAGAGATGTTAAGATGACTTAAAACTACATTAAATCATCCTTGTCTCCAAGAACAGGCGCTGTAAATGCTGGCGGCGATAACCTGCGAAAGGCCCCATTTATGGCAGATCGCGATGAATAATACGAAGAGAGTATTAAGTTTTTAATGTGTGTAGTGTCTAGTTTGAGATATCTATTTTAGGCGACATCGATATTGTAATATTTCTTAGTCAAAAGGGTAAAAGGTAACATTCCATAAAAAGTAAAAACTGACTCCAAAAAACTAAAAAGAATAAAATATTTTTACGTTCTGAAGCGACCTCTGAAACATTAATATGGAAATTCTTTTATTAGTTTTAGTCGGCAGAGGTTAATCTTATATTTTGCCTTTATTAGTAGGACTAAATTAACACCTACTCTGCTCTCCTGGGCAGTTTCGCGAATGGCTCCGGGGAAGAGCGTAGATAGTGATGATCCCCAGGGCAAGTGTGAGAAGTTTTTCATTCACGTGGTTGTCGTCTTTTATTGGGTCTAGTTCGATAGGAAACAGATAGAATAGAAACACTCAGACGATTCACATTTCTTTTTATCCCACCCCCTGTTTCCTATCCTAACCTAATCCAAGGTGTCAGTTTGCACAGGATTAATATCCAAGGCGGTCTGAGCTTGCTTTCCTATAGATTGTGATCCATGCTCGACTTAATAAAGGAAACACTGATCTTATGCATGATCTGAGATATCATGTGTCTACCATACACTTTTAATATAAAATACATAGTAGTACTAGCCTCCAGAGAAGGCTAACTGAATGGACAGGTTACCTGTGAGGTTAACAGCCTTATATGTTATTCTGATGGGTCAAAAATGGGCTTCGACTTAGGCTTTGAAATTTGTGAGGAACTCCCGAAATTGAAACTTAGTATAAATATGGGTAAATTCACCTCTATTTTTAGGCAGAAATTTTGACCATACTTCGGTGTGCGGAAATCAATCTGCAAAACACTCCGTCAACCATATTTATCTCTCTTTATCATAGTAAATCACTTAAGATCTGGTCTGATACACCAGGTTTAAAATATTATACAACCTTAATCGGGGCTTATGATCGAAAATTCGCCTCAGAAGCCCTGGGATTAAGTAGGAATAAACTGCGTATTCTGGCAAGAGTCCCAAATGTACTTTTTAGATTCTGGGATTACGCAACTCAAGTACCTACATGCCGGTTCTGTTCCTTAATGGGAAAAAGCCTCTGCACATCCTAACTGACTGCGGAAACTATGAACTTCACTTAGAAGAATTGAAATTTCTCATAGCTAGGCAACACATTCAATTCGTTGAAGAGAAAGATAGGGCTTAGCAGTGGACTAAATTCACAGCAACAATCACATTAGATTCTATAGATCGCGGTGATACCGGTCTTTCTAGACCTGCATAGCTGCTCGTACAAATATATATATAAACATAGCGTCCCAGAAGTCAGAACGTCAAGCTGGAGTTGGATGATAGGTCAAGTCTTAATAGTTAAGAGAAAAATTTAAAATAAAAAATTGCATTTAAAAAAATCGAGAAAATCTACATCCTGTGACAGTCTTTTAACCCCTGTTGCTACTATTTTTCTTTTTTTTTCTTTTTACATAATTGTAATCCTTAATAATGCTTGTAAAAACTGTTGCTTAAAATTAACAGACTAGTATTCAAAATTAATCCTTTGCCCAGTTTTGAATGACTTTATTGAAATAAAAATGTGGCAAGTAATTTCAAAAGTTGTAGCATTTAATAAGGATCCCTGTTCATGGAGTTTTTATGTTTTGTTTTTATTTTAATTTTTTAAATAATTGTAAAGAATAAAAAAGACAGATGTCACGAATATTGAAGAAACAAGAGAATAAAACGAATTTTACGGATTTTATCGCGTATATTAATCTATTTTTATATTCCCGACGTTTCGGGTGCTTTCCAGCACCCGTGGTCACGGGGGACTGAGGTGTTTGACGTCCTGCTGTCATAGTTAGCCCGGCTACCTTCAGTTTTTTAATATTAATTTTTGGTCCGATTTACGCAGAATGAGCTTACAGTATCTTGAAGTCTAGCAGTGGTATACTTGGGTTTGGATTTGATTTTATTAATTATGGGATCCCAAGCAAATGGCAGCACCCATCCATCTTCTCTATTGAAATTAGGATGTTTTTTAATTTCAATAGCATCGCGAATCATCCTTGGGAGGAATCGGTGTTCTTTTGCGAGGATTTGTGGTCTATCAAATCTAATGTAATGGCGGGGACGATCTTGATAGACCACAAATCAAACACCTCAGTCCCCCGTGACCACGGGTGCTGGAAAGCACCCGAAACGTCGGGAATATAAAAATAGATTAATATACGCGATAAAATCCGTAAAATTAGTTTTATTTAAAAATGTGTAGTGTTCGCGTAAATATAAGAAATCATTAAACAAGAGAATGTTTGCTGTAAATACTCATATATATACAGCGTTTTTCTCACTTCATTTAATTTTGTTATCCAATTACAACATTATAATTTATATGTTATGAAGACGAAGATATTTATTTAAAAACTGCATCCTAACTACCATGCGTTCTGCGCGTGAACAATCCCAAAATAGTGTAACAATTGCAAAATTATTTATAAAGTTTTGAAAAAAAAATTGTAAAGAAACCGTGTTGTAAATTTATTGTGTACCCCAAAAATAATTTAAGACAGGCAAAGAAAATAAATTTTCAATTAGGTTTCTTTTTTATTTAAAGATTAAATGTGAATGAATCTTAACCTATCACCCGATTTCGGCTTGACGTTGACTTCTAGGACAGCCTTTATATTAATATTTTCAGTTCTTTGAAGTCGGCTTTTAATTTTTATTTAAAGTTAAAGTAATAGTTTTTTCATAAAATACTGACTTTAATGATAATAACAACGCGACGTATGAATTTACCAGTGTGTAATATGAGAGGATATGCAAACGTTAACGAACTCACCATCAGCAGTGTCGTAAAAACGAAGATTCTGCGAATATTAGCAGTAAATAAACATAAAAATAAATATTCTATTCCTAAGTTGTATGTTAGTGAAGTTTTTTTATACAAACGGGGGTAAACGAGCATGCGGCTCACCTGCTGGTACGTGACTACCGCTGCCCATGAACAACTGCAACACCAGGTGAAGCATTGAAGATTGCTAGTGGTAATCGATTCCACAAGGTAGAAGAAAAGAAAACGCGAGGAAGAAAACATCTTCTAAATCACACAGTGGTGAACCGCCAACCATTCGGATGGTGGGAATGGTATCGGAAGTTCTGGCGTGATGTACGTTCGTGAAATTTGATGGCTCTGATTAACCCGAACAATTCCTCAGAGCACTCCCCGTGGTAAATGCAGCGCTAATGAATCGAGTCGATCGGAAAGGACTCGGTCGTCGACGATTCGAACCGTTCTGCGCTGGATGCGGTCAAGTAGCTGACACTGTGGAGCCCCAGCCCAAAGATGGGAACAGTATTCCATGTGAGGTTGAACCTGCACCTTATAAAGTTGCAGGCGTTGTGCCGGCATAAAATACTGTCCCGCTCTGCTGAGAACGCCAAGTTTTTTAGATGCCAATTAGGCCTGCTCTTCCAAGTGACCACGAAACTGAACGTCTGCTCGAAAATGAAGAGATACGACAAAGGGGTTTTTTAAAGGTAAACGTGCAAAAAACTTGTGTCTTCTGAGTATTAAACTGGACTAGATTTCATCATCATCATCATTACAGCCCTTCACAAGTCCACTGCTGAACATAGGCCTCCCCCAAAGAATGCCACAAAGCACGGTCCTGAGCCACCTGCATCCATCGACTTCCTGCATATCTTACCAGGTCATCACTCCATCTAGTGGGGGGACGCCCTACACTTCGCCTGCCGGTACGAGGCTGCCACTCGAGAACCTTTCTTCCCCATCGGTAGTCGGTTCTTCGAGCTATATGGCCGGCCCATTGCCACTTCAGCTTACTAATCCGTTGCGCTATGTCGGTCACTCTAGTTCTACTGCGGATATCCTCATTTCTGAGTTTATCACGCAGAGAAACTCCGAGCATAGCCCTCTTCATAGCTCGCTGAGCGACCTTGAGCTTCTTCATCCGGCCAGCAGTGAAGGACCACGTCTCAGTTCCGTATGTCATCACTGGCAACACGCACTGGGTGTACAGTCTCGTTTTCAAGTTTTGAGGTATACCTGACGAGAAGATGTGCCGTAATTTCCCGAACGCTGCCCAACCGAGTTGAATCCGTCGATTGACCTCTCGGTCGAAGTTGGACTTACCTAGTCGGACTATTTGTCCCAGGTAAACATACTCGTCAACAACTTCGAGCTTAGTGTTCCCAACAACTACCGGCATAGGTGTGACATGGACATTAAACATGATCTTTGTTTTGTCCATGTTCATCTTAAGACCTATCCGTTGGGAAACACTATTGAGGTCATTGAGCATAGTGCTTAGGTCCTCCAGCGATTCTGCCATAAGGACTATATCGTCGGCAAATCGAAGGTGAGTGATGTACTCGCCATTGATGTTGATACCGTATCCTTTCCAGTCCAGAAGCTTGAAAACATCTTCCAATGCAGCGGTAAAGAGTTTCGGGGATATGACGTCACCCTGTCTTACACCTCTCTGCAATTGGATAGGTTTCGTACTCTGGTTCTGTACTCGGATAGCCATCGTAGCCCTACTGTACAAGCACTTCAACACTTCGATATACCGACAGTCAACTTGGCATCGCTGAAGGGACTGCAGCACCGCCCAAATTTCGACGGAATCAAAGGCTCTCTCATAGTCCACATACGCCAGACATAGTGGCAAATTGTACTCCTCGGACTTCTGTACAATTTGCCGAAGGGTATGTATGTGGTCTATTTTTTTTATACTAGATTTAGTCGCCCCCAATCCAAGACTTTGCTCAGCAATGACGACTTCAGACACAAGTTTGTTCTGGCACTCGGCGACGTTTTCCCGAGAAATATTGGCACGGCCGGTATATAAGGCATCACCAGCGCTGTCATCCGCATAGCAATTAGTGTTACTGGTTTGCAACATATCATTGATATGCAGAAAAAACAGCGTTGGTGATAGATAACGCGCGGCCTTGTGGAATACCAGCGGTAATAGGCTTGTAGTCGGATGATCGGCGGTGTTTTCCGCCCGTCATCAACAGTCGAGTTGGACGCAAAAAGGGAGACCAAAAGTTCGGCTTTTTCTTTTGCGGCGTGGGCCAGTGAGTCTTCTTTCTTGTGCAGAGATGGTAGTGATGGCTTACAGAAATTCCCTTGGACAGCCTTGACGAGAGACCAGAATGCACGGGTTCCTGAAGGAAGGCGAACTAATTTCTCGCCAATTCTGTCTATGTGCTCTGACTTTGCATTGGCATTGACTCTTTTGAAGGATCTGGAGGCGAAGTTATACTTCTTTTGAAGCACGATGGTGTTACATCCCGAGCCGCCAAAGCCCCAGCTTAGGCCTGATAACACTACTGCTTAGTGCGTAATGCAGTCTTACAGGAGCGACCAAACCAAGTCTGAGATCTGCCTCCGTTGGGTACCATAGACGATAGAATAAATGGTTCCATTCCCTGTAGCAATATATTAGCTACAGAGTCAGCAACAGCGCTGGGATCATCCGGCGAGAAGCAAACCCACCCCCATAGGTAGGATGCAAAGAAAGATCGCAATCCGTTACCAATTACGTCTAGGCAATTTTAAATTCTTATGAATATTAAAATAAATGTAAAAATAATATGTTCTTTCGTTCCTTTTTCTACCAAACGTAATGTAATATTCTTGTTAGCTTAGCTTTAATAACGTACTGAACAAGTATTGGCATAGTCTTAATTTTTTCCGGGTTTGAACGTTTGCCCTTATGTAGTTTATATGTAAAATGCCCCTACGAGTTAAATGTGTTTAAGAAAACTCTGTAGTTTATAAAATAAAATATTTAAACGTTTATAAAGGATCTTCTCGGTATATGTCTCCTACAAAAGAACTATAATCATCACACTTGGCAAACGCATTGGCGATTGTTTTAAACCTAGCAGTTTTGAAGCAGCCTCTTTTTTATGTTACATCATGCGTATTATACGTATACACCGCCATCTATCGGAGGTCATGCAACCATTCTGGTACCACAGTCGGCTCACACTACACCTACAGGAAGAAGTACCATTATATATTCTCTTACAATATATACATATATAGTCTTAAACGGAAATTTCAGTTGCCTAAAGTAAAACTATTATCCTGTCTTATGAAATATTACTACGTAGTGCGTTTCCTGCGAAGTATGATAATCAATACAGTTCTTCCTTCAAATCACCAGAACTTGTAATTAAATAATTAATAGGTACCTTAATAAGTTTTAGATTTTATTCTTCGGAAAACCCCAATTTCTCTACACACCCAAAACGAAACACAGCAGCTTTATTCTGCGGTTTCACGCTGGTATTCTGTGTGAGATTAGTTCTACACCAGTTAAGAAGACTTATTACATCTGCCTTGTGGTTTTGCAACTAAAACTATAGTCATTGTAAATAAAAGTATCATTAGGCAACACAATGAATTTTAAATAAATGAACGAACAATTTCATCTGAAAAATTGTACGGAATATTTCAATACAATATCCAAATGCCATTGTTCTTAGAGATTGCTGTTACTATGAGTGATTGACTATGAATGTCTTAAGAGTCTACACAGGGAAATTAAAACATATGATGTGGAAGAGCGTGTTTCTAATAACAACTTGCCTAACAAGCGTGGCAACTATGGCAATATCTTCCCTAATAGGTAATCTATAGGGAAGGCCTATATACTACAGCAGACTTTTACAGACTATAAAAGGTGGATGATTGTTCATTTCAGTTGCGGTGTAGAATGCTCCGTCAACTCTGTAACTCTCGTGGGCGAATCAAAATAGATTGCGATATAGTTACCTTATACGCCAATAGATTTCGAGTCTTCTACATTTATTAAATATACAATATACATACATAAATACTACATCTTCTTCTTCGTTAGTTTCTTTCATAGGCCGTCCCGTTACGTAGAGGAATTGCTTTCATCGTCATACTTGCCAGGCGAATTTAAAATTACAGTACGAGGCGTCTCGCGCCTTTGATAACGCCCGTAGACGGTATAGATATTTAACGTCCAACGTAAATGAGATTTTGCGACCATTTGTTGGCAGCCATTATATTTTCTATCATTTTCCAAAGTAGTATTTTACTATAACCATGGTTATTTTTATGTACTTTAGATTATCTAATAAAAATCATGAAACTAAATCAAGAACATTTAAGTGTAAGTATATTCACAAGCCCATATCATCCCGTGGGTGCCGTAAGAGGTGATAGAGGGAAAATGAATCAGAATATTTTTATACGTGGTAGAGCCACGCTGCAACGATATTATGGTTTTAGCACGAATGGATCGGCTCAGGCGAGGTAGGATCACGCTATAGTTCTGCTGTGTTGCTTATAGTGAGTGTAAGGAACCAGAGACACTTTTACTGGTAACGATGCATTCCATTTTAGTCCTCAGGCGTGACCACGAATCTGCATTTTTATTCTTAAGCATTTTTTGCGACAAAAGATAGGACCTAGATCCGAAGACAAGAGGACAATCGCAATACAAATATCACGTAAACTAATTTGCATTTTTGTACAAATATTATAACACTGAAGACGTAGTATTTAGGCACCCGACTACCAAGCTACAGGTTCATCATTATCATTACAACATATATCAAAAGTCTACTGCTAAATTTTGACCTCCCCAATATTGCCTCACAAGCCTTTTTTTCGTGTGTGGGTAGGTGCAATAAGTACATTGCTTTAGTAAAGTCTCCCAATTTAATAAAGTTTTTAATATATAAAACATTACAATTGTATTGTTACTACATGGGAAACTAATGTACTAACCATTATACCTGCCAGGCAGTAAATCCTTACTGTTTACAAACTTAGTCAATAAAAATCAGTCTCACAATTTTCGTGCATTATCATTACACAAGATTTTTTCAAAATGGATGCCATTAAAGAGTCAATAACACAACTCCAGAAGATGTTTACTCAGCGCATGGATATCTATCAAAGTGAGCTTCATGCTGCAGCACCTTCAGCCTCCATTGCCAATTTGACATCCGAGTTCTCCTCATTCAGATTATTTATCATGACAGCCCTACGCAATCTTCAAGACCAGGTAGGCCTGTTGATGCACCAGGTGGATAATATGGAGATGCGGAGCCGGCGGAAGATTCTATTACTTCATGGGCTTCCGGAGGAAAAGAACGAGGACACTGTACAGGTATTAGTGAAGACTTTTGTTGACCGTTTCAAGTTGTCTGGTTTCTCGGATAAAGATATATCTCACTGCCATCGCATGGGCCATACCTCTTCTTCTGACAAACCAAGACCAATCTTGTTTGAGTTGTGTGAGTTGGAGGTGAAGAACAAGATCTGGCAAGCTAAGACGTGTTTGAAGGGGACTGGTATTACTCTGTCGGAGTTTTAAACTAAGACTCGACATGAAGCTTTTATGGCAGCTCGACGGAAATATGGAATATCGAATTGCTGGACACGTGAAGGCTTTGATTTTGTACTGGGTAGCGGTGGCGTTCGACATCGCATTAGCTCGGTGATCGAACTCGATAAAATCGTTGAGCCTCCTGTGCCGAAGTCGAAGACAACTACCGCGGTCAGGGACCCAGCTGGAGCTTCCAAAAGTCGACGTACTGGCACCGCAGGCAAGAGATAGTGTCTTCACGTTATCTTAGTGTTTAATTACCACAATTTATTTGTATTTTTGTGTAGTCTCCATTTGCATAGTGTTGCGTCTCTTCAATTTTGTGTGTTAACTGTAACATCGTAGTTCGTAGTTATCTCTAATATTATAATAATTTACCTTCATAATTTTGTTTATTATGACACAATGACATTAGTGATTAATAAATCATAATGACAGCTATTATTGTCTGTCATGCTGTTATTTCATTGCACATACTACCAGTCTTTTTGCCAGACAGGATCTTTAGATAATATTTGTCTTTCTTATTATTGATGGTAAGACTGTGCTTTTTTATATTTTTAAGTATATTAATTAGTCTTAAGTAAGTTATGTAATTATAAAATTCTACCGATGCCACTGCTGGCAGGTATGAAAGAAATTTTTTTTAAGTGCATAATTGTTGGCAATTTAATTTTAATTTTAATATAATTACTGTTTCATAATATTTCATAACATATTATTATTTATATTGTAGGTATTATATCCAGACTTATATAATATTTATTTTTTATACATTATACAAGTATATATTTGATCTTTGTTGTTGATTTTGTTATAGCTTAGTTTTTGTTATAGTTTTGATTAGCATGTGTGATATTTTGGAATTTGATGATAGTTACTTTTCTTGCTCTTCTTCTAGCTCTTCCGATAAGACATATAAAAGCGCCTTAAGCGATGATTCCACTCATTTACATGATCAACTAGTAGCCGTATTCTGTAATTATAGTAAAAATCTTAATATAGTCCATATTAATGCTCAAAGCATTCATGCTCATTACGCTGATCTTTTATCAACCTTTGATTCTAAATATGTTGATGCCATACTTGTTTCTGAAACTTTTCTAAAGCCTGCACTTCCGTCGGTACATTGTCTCCCTAGTTTTCAACTTATACGTAATGACAGGGTCGGCAAAGTTTATGGTGGAGTGGCAATCTATTTGAGAGCTGACATTCCTTATAAAATAGTTGATCATTCACCCAATATGTACATATTTGCTGAACATTTATTTATTGAAATTACTATTAATCATTCTAGGACTTTGTTTGGGGTCTAATATCCCCCTTCTCGCAATATAAATTATTTTTCTTCTTTGGAAGAAAAACTTGTAAATCTAACTCCGCTTTATGATAATACCATTATTTTTGGTGACTTTAACACATGCCTGTTGAAGAATGATTTTCGTAGCAAAAATTGCTCTCCCTGGTGTCATCTTTTAATTTACATATTCTTCCTCTTTCTGCTACTCACCATTCGCCTAATAGTACCCCTTCTCTTTTAGACCTTATTATTGTTTCTGATGCTGACCGGGTTGCTTCGCATGGTCAACTATCTGCGTCTTTCTCTTACCACGATCTTATCTTCCTCTCCTATAAAATTCAACGTCCTAGGCGCAAATCGAAATTCTTACTCCTAAGAAGCTTTAAATCAATTAACCTGGAGCGTTTGCGAGATGATGTAAATAATATTGACTGGTCCCCTGTTCTAAATTCCGAAGATATTAATGATAAAGTTTATGCTTTTAATCACCTCATTTTAAAACTTTTCGATACTCATGCACCACTTAAGCGAGTTAGGGTTAAACACTTTCCAGCCTTCTGGCTTTCAGAGTCTATAAAAGCAGTAATGTCCAAAAGGGATAAAGCTAAGAGGCGTTATAAGAAGCACCCTACTAATAAAAATTTATTCACATATAAAAAATTACGTAATCGCTGTAGTAAGATGTGTCGTGATGCTAAGAGGAAACATTTATGATGAGGTTGAAAATTCTCATTCCGCTCAGATGTGGAAATTTCTTAGAACTCTGGGTATAGGCAAATCACATAATGATTCTAATATCTCGTTTGATTTGACTGCACTCAACCGGCACTTTTCTGAGCCTCCGATTTCTATTGATGACTCTATTAAGTCAACTACACTTAATCTTCTCTCCAATTTTCCTAAGCCGCTGTGTTCTCCTTTTAATTTTAGTAAAGTTACTGATGGTGACATAAAAAAATGCCTTTTATCTATTTCCACGAAAGCTATCGGTTATGACAATCTTTGTATGCAAATGATTAAACCTATCACAAATGAACTTCTCCCTATTATCACTCAGATTATCTCTTCCTCGCTTGAGACGAGCTCCTTTCCGACTTGCTGGAAAAAGGCATTCGTCATTCCCCTTCCAAAAACTTCTAATCCTACATCTTTATCCCAATTCCGACCTATTTCTATTCTTCCAATCTTATCTAAAGTACTAGAAAATATAGTTCAGAGGCAACTGTCTCATTTCCTAACTGTTCACAAGTTGCTGAGTCCTTTCCAATCTGGTTTTCGTCCAGGCCATAGCACAGTCAGCGCTCTGATTAAAGTGTCTGATGATATTTACTGGGCCATGGACAAAAGACTACTCACTGTCCTAACATTATTTAATTTCAGCAGTGCATTTAATTCCGTTGATTATGACATACTTCTTGGTATTCTTTCGTCCTTAAACATTTCACCAGCAGTAATCTCTTGGTTTAATTCTTACCTTAGGGGTCGCTCGCAGTGTGTCCGCCATGAGGAGGATTTCTCAGAGTGGTGCGATCTCACGGCGGGTGTTCCTCAGGGTGGAGTTCTTTCCCCACTTCTCTTCTCTATTTTTATCAATGCTCTCACTACTGTTCTCTCCTCTCATTATCATCTCTATGCTGACGATTTGCAATTATACCGTCATTTCAAAGTCTAAGATATAGATAAGGCTATTAATAAGCTGAATGTTGACTTAAGTAGCATAAGCAGTTGGGCAAAATCATTTGGTCTTCTTGTTAACCCTGCTAAATCCCAAGTAATGATTATCGGCAGCTCATATATGCTTAATTTATTAGATCGTTCGAAGATCCCTGCAGTAACGTATGATAATACTCAAATTCCATATACAGAGACTGCTAAGAACTTAGGTGTTATTTTTGATAATAATTTGTCATGGTTTGCTCATATTAATATGATTAGCAGAAAAGTGAACTACTCTTTCCAATCTCTCAAGCGCCTCCAGATGTTTTTACCGTTAAAAACTAAGATAACCTTAGCTCAAGCACTTCTTCTTCCTCTCATTGACTACGCTGATGTTAGTTTTTTGGATGCTTCAGAGGAGCTGTTGAACAAACTGGAACGCATTCAAAATTTGTGTATAGGTTTTATTTTCGGTCTTCGTAAGTTTGATCATGTATCAGAGTACAGGGCTCAATTAAAATGGCTCCCTATCCGTAAACGTCGAGACTTACATGTGTTATCATTTCTTTACTTTCTTCTCTTTAATCCTCTTGCACCTCCATATCTTCGCGAGCGTTTTGAGTATCTTGTACCTCGTGAAACTCAGTGCCGGACCACTAAACAGCTGCTTCTCAAAACTCCTTCTCATTTCACAAGCCGATGTGGTGGATCCTTTACTATAAGGGCGGTCAAGCTATGGAACTCACTTCCACATGACATACGTGCTAGCTCTTCACGTGATATATTTCGGAGCAGAGTAAAGAAATATTATCTGTCAACTTAGAATTACAAATATTTACATATTTTATGTACCTATTTATATATATATATATATATATATATATATATGTGTGTATGAGTATATATGTATATATTTATTGTATTTATTAATATATATATATGTATGTAAATCAATAGAAATAAGAAAATAAATTATACTTATATTTTATACACTTAATATGTTAATTGTTAACTGTTACTTATAGCAAATTTCTATTAACTAGTGTTATGTTAATTATTATGTACGCACGCTGCTACCTACTTGCTTTATATAAAACTATTTCTCTTTCGCAATAGGTTTGCTGGAAGAGAACTCTTATTAGGGTTAAACTCGCCTTTGTACATTTTATTTAAATATTTAATAATTGTTACCAACGTATAGTGTGTACAATAAAGAATAAAAAAAAGTCACAGTTTTTATTGCTTTAAGCAATTTTTTAATAAAGTAATGGTTAGTGGCTACTAAAGTCCATGGGTACCTACAGCCAAATTTAAACGAAGGTTGAATGCCTCACAATCTGTAATTATACTGGCTATTTATATTTACTTAGCCGGGTCTTAAGTTCTGTCAAAACCTTATTATTTAATTTTTTTGAATATTGGCTAGATGAATTTCACCAATTTTAAAAATATAACGTTGGTGCTTGCCGAAAATAAAAAAGACATTCATTTTCATTCATCTTCAAATATGGAGTGGTCGATGAAAGAAGATAGAGTAGCGGTTATTGCGTTGCACCGCTGTGGTTACGCGCCACAAGAGATTTGCAATATTCTGCAAAAATTGAAAATAACCCTACGATTTGTTTATCGTACTATCAAACGATTCACTGAAGATTCAAGCTTCGCAGATCGTAAGAAGACCGGATGACATCGTACAGTTAGGACACCCGCGATCATCAAAGCAGTGAAGGCGCGAATCCAACGAAATCCTGTTCGTAAACAAAAAATCTTAGCTTTTCGGATGGGCCTAAGCAGAATTACGGTCAAAAGAGTGATCAATGAAGACCTAGGACTACGATCTTGTCGTAAGAAGACCGGACACAGTCACACAGCACAGCACTACTATGTAATGCTGTGCTGTGTGGCAGAAATAGGTGATGGTTACCTAGAGGGACTCCAGAGGTATGATGTTGTAATCAGGAATATCAGTTAACAGTTCACAACTGGACGTAAGCTACTCCCACGCTTGGTCAATCAGCAACTAGAGTACAATCTTCAATTATCTTACATTAATTTCGAATCCTTGTCGCTACTGCTCATCTGTGCATTTTTCTTCTTTTTAAGGGATATCAGTTTTAATGACATTTCTCATGGGCAACATAGTGTAAAGTAGGAAATGAAAAATATTTTTTTATTTATTCTATGTTTTATACGTAACCACGCTGCAGCTATTTTATGGCTGTATCAGAAATGGGTCTGCTCGACCGGGGTAAGACCACGCTCTTACAGTATACCACGTAAAGCAGGAACTTAATACTGCTGTATTTCGTATGGTGAGTGTAGGGAACCGGGGTCCTTTTTAACAGGAGACGAGGCATTCCATCTTAGTCCTTAAGTATGACAACGCAATTGCATTTTGATTAATAATCGATGATCGATGTAGATGTCCATGAGCCATAGAATCCACGTATAATCGGGTTGACTGTGTGGTCTTTTGTCACCACACCACAGAATAATCTGTAAGAAAATGTGTCAAATAGTTTAAATATTAGTTTCAAATGATAATTGTTATAAACATGTTATTTTTTTATCTTCCATTTATAGTTTTTATCGAAAGTTAAGTAACTTTCGATTTCTTGTTAGTATATAGCCCTCATCTCTGTTGAAATATTTTATTTTCCCTAAACTACGATAAGTTAAGTAAGTAAATTCTTTAATTTTTCTCTGAATAAATTATCTTTAAAACGCTGTTTCTATAATGTTTGTATATTTCGGCACATTGCATTTAGTTTAACTTAACATTTTAAATTAAATCTGTTTCCATGGAGAGTTATCAAATAGCTTTCATTGGTCGTATTTTAATATATTCAACTATTTACTCGACATCTGAATTGTAGCCCAAGGCTAAAAATTATTCTTATAATATTTTGTAAATATCTTATTACAATCCATGATTAATCATTTAACCAGCAAATATCAAAGTATTAGTTCTATTTTATATTAATGGCCATACCATTTGAAGAGTTTATACTTCATTAGCTACTATCAAGTTACCCAATAAATCACTGTATTTAACAAGTCGACATCAACGTACGTGAACGTAATTTGGCTTAGCAAAATAAATGTTTAGATTCATCAACGTCCGAGAGAGCTCCGTGAGTATTCATTATAGGCTTTACCTGTAACAGAAAATACGCAACACAGATATTTTAACGTTTACGTTGGAGAATAAGAGCCGTAGTAGCTCAAGAAAACGTGCTCGCTCTTATTTTATACGCGACTTAACTCAGTTCGAATGCTCGCATAAATTAAAATTTCTAATATTCTTTACTTGATGGGAAATATAAATAGTTTGGCAAATCCAAAGGTGCACGCCTCATGAGCGTTTTATTTTTTTTAATCAAATTTAAGTGAAATTTTGATGAAAAATAAAACTTTTAAAAAAGATGTTGAGTTCAATAGCAAAAATCAATATGGATCCTCCTTAGAGTATATGAAACCTTATTTGTTACAAAATATCTCAATCTATTGCTTACATTTCTATTAAGTGTGAAGACTCACCGACGTACTGACCAATGGACGGCAGTTCATATATTTTTCAATTACATTTTTTTTATGTAATCTAAAGTGAATCAATTAGAAAATAAACTAATCTTATCATTCAATGTCTAACATGGATTTGATGTCTAGCTGAAAGTATAAGAACGATTTGATGTACCAAAGTTGAGGTATGGCCACATATCGAGAGTGGTACACTACCTCACATTGTGAGGCGTGCAATATCGTGAGGAAACCTGCATATCTGAGTAACCTTTCGCCTCCCCATACTTTAAAGCCCTTTTGAACTGTTCCCAAGATTCAGACGTATAAAGGTTATTACGAATCGTACTTTATTTAGCATAGAAAATACATATTTTATAAAAAACTGAAATAACAAACCAACCTACATCACGTGGATGATAAGTAGCTGCCAACTTCATACAAGGAAGGATCCAGATACGTTATGAATTGTGTTCCGGATTATCAAGGAATTCTACATAGCCTGTTATTAAACACTATTTTTATACTCTTCAAACTGGAACACAGCAATGCAAGCACTGTTATTTGTGGCAGAAATAATACCAGAAAGATAAATGTCCTCGAAACCCAACCGATTTTAAACGAAGGCTGTCGCCCATGGACAACATCGCCTAATTGAATGAAACTAGTTTTTTAAGGATTGCATCGCTTTTAATTAATCAGTTTGATGTTATAAGTTTAATTAATCATTGATATTATTAGTTTGATTTAAGTTTTGTTATTAATTTGATTAACCTTATTTAACATGATAAAACACACATAAACTGATTTCTTCAATATGTAGTGCTCACGTGTCGTCAGCTAACTTGTGGAAAGAGAGACTACACATTCATTGTAACATCAAAGCAGATTAACATGTAATGCTTCGTATCATATTATGTTATTTGTTATTTTACCCTGTAAGTGTAAAATAACAAGTTAAATTATTGGAAAATATAGACTATAACATTAGTAACTTAAATTAATGAATTAAAATCAGTTTCTAAGGACTAATTTATATTCCTAGGATAACCCACAAATAACAAGTTACTTAAAGCCAAACTGTAATAATCATCATTTATAAACTTGACACAATTATCTAAATCGATGTAACTAAATCAATCCTCCGGTACTTTCAACATTGTGTTTGTTTGGAACAAGGGTTATAATAGTTTAAAACAACAGAAGCAATAACTCTACATCAATTACAAAATGTCTGACACTAAATTGCGCATTCCGCGAACACGGTTTTGTATTCCAACTTTAGCAATTACGTTAGTCAAGATTAAAGTTCAGGAGTAAAGTTTTAAAACCAGATGGACGGCTTGCCGCGTATAGACTATGCTAGTGTTTTTTATGGAATATTCTAACTTAGCTGAATGATACTTTTTTAAAGTCGATAAAAGAGCACACAGCCCACCTGATGCTTAGTGGATGCTGTGGCCAATAGACATCTATTCTTGTTTAAGAATCAAAATCCAGATGCACTGTCACCCCTGGAGACTAAGATGGAATGCCTCGTTTCCAGTGAAAAGGGTCTCCGGTTCTCTACGCTCACCATATGAAACACAGCAGCATTTAGCTGCTATTTCACGCTGGTATTCTGTAAGAGCGTTATCCTACTCCGGTCGGGCCGACATATTCGTACTTCAACCATAATATATCTACTGCATGGCTCCATAACATGTATATATTTTTATACATTTTTGTATATTTTAGATATGTGATTATTCAAATGATTTATTCATATAATCTTTTATTTTTAATGGAACGCTAAAAAAGTAAGCAATTTCTCCTTAAAAACTTGTGTTTTTTTTTGAAGAAGTACTCAAATTATAAACAATTGTAGTAATAATGTAGCCGCCAAGTAGTGGCGATGTAAGAATACCCACTAGATCACATCGTCTCGTGTGTTTCGTAAGAGGTTAGACAAGTAAATAAACCTGGAGATGGGAAAAAGCGTCTTCCAAATAACAACTAGAAAATAAAATTTGCATTTGAAAACCCGTCTGCCAAGCGTGGCAAGTATGACAAGTTAGTATCCAACTTATGATACAAACTTATAAGGCCATCTATGAGAAGGCCTACAGAGTTAGACTTCGATAGGCTGTAATGGATGTACGGATTCTAATAAAAATAATACATCTTAGGATGAAACAATTGTTGCAATAATGTAGCCGCCAAGTAGTGGCGATGTAAGAATACCCACTAGATCACATCGTCTCGTGTGTTTCGTAAGAGGTTAGACAAGTAAATAAACCTGGAGATGGGAAAAAGCGTCTTCCAAATAACAACTAGAAAATAAAATTTGCATTTGAAAACCCGTCTGCCAAGCGTGGCAAGTATGACAAGTTAGTATCCAACTTATGATACAAACTTATAAGGCCATCTATGAGAAGGCCTACAGAGTTAGACTTCGATAGGCTGTAATGGATGTACGGATTCTAATAAAAATAATACATCTTAGGATGAAACAATTGTTGTAAAATTATTTGTATATATTTATCATAAAATATTATTTATTGTCTCATAGGAAGATGTTTGCCCTCTCCATAGCTCGCCGAGTGACTTTGAGGTTCCTCACACGGCCACCTGTGAAGAACCACTTCTTAGTTCCATAGGTCATCACTGGCAACACGCACTGGTTGTACAGTTTCGTTTTCAAGGTATATTGACCTCTCGGTCGAAGTTGGACTTACCTAGTCGGAATATTTGTCCCAGGTAAAAAATATTCGTCAAAAACTTCGAGCTTAGTGCTCCCAACAACTACTGGCATAGGTGTGACATGAACGTTAAACAGGATTTTTATTTTGTCCACATTCATCTGAATACAAAGAAAGACCTATCCGTTGAGAGACACTATTGAAGTCATTGAGCATAGTGCTACGAGCGGACGTGTCATCATCATTACAGCCTTTCATAAGTCCAGTGCTGAACATAGGCCTCCCCCAAGGAATGCCACAAAGCACGGTCCTGAGCCACCTGCATCCATAGACTTCCTGCATGTTTGACCAGGTCGTCACTCCATCTAGTGGGGGGTCGGCCTGAACTTCGCCTAACGGTACGGTAGGCGAAGAGTATGGCGACCCGGGTCTTCAAGCTATATGGCCGGCCCACTGCCACTTCAGCTTACTAATCCGTTGGGCTATGTCGGTTACTCTGGTTCTACTGCGAATATTCTCATTTCTAAGTTTATCACGCAGAAAAACCCCGAGCATAGCCCTCTCCATAGCTCGCTGAGCGACCTTGAGCTTCCTTATACGGCCAGCAGTGAAGAACCACGTCTCAGATCCGTAAGTCATCACTGGCCACACGCACTGGTTGTACAATTTCGTTTTCAGGTTTTGAGGTATGTCTAACGAGAAGATGTCTCGTAGTTTCCCGTACGCTGCCCAGCCGTTGAATCCGTCGATTGACCTCTCGGTCGAAGTTGGACTTACCTAGTTGGGCTATTGTCCCAGGTAAACATAAATATAAAATAAAATAAGAACAAAAAAATAAAATAAAAATAAAATAAAATAAAATAAAAATAAAAATAAAAATAAAAATAAAAATAAAATAAAATAAAATAAAAATAAAATAAAAATAAAAAAGCCTTTAATTCCATGCATTACAATGATTTTTTAGCTTTGAAATATTATACAACAATTCAATTCAGATTCCCTATATCAAATGATAACACGAATTAACATACTAAGTAATTATTATTTATATGCATTTGTAACTATTTATTTATATAAAAAATAATAATAAAGTTATAAAAATAAAATATATGACAGCTTAGAGTACTATTAACATAACACATTTAGATTTTTTTTGTTTTTATTATTTAATTTTTGTTTATATTATTATTATCATTCAATTATTTATTTAAAATTATAATCTTCTTATACAATTTAATGAACTTATGTAAAAAGGTTGTTATTAAATAAATAAAAATTGAATATTAACAGAAGAAGGCAGAAGAAGTCCATAGTTTTTGTTTTGAGCTTTATCGACGTGTTGGTTTTAAATACTTCTTTAAGGCTCCAATATTTGTTCCTTGCGATTTTTATTCTACGCGATTTTTATTCTGCGCCGTATCTCCATTTCATTGCTGTTCGTTTTGAAACTTATTTGTTTTCCAAGAGTTTCCAGGTAAACATACTCGTCAATAACTTCGAGCTTAATGCTCCCAACAACTACTGGCATAGGTGTGACATGGACATTAAACATGATCTTTGTTTTGTCCATGTTCATCTTAAGACCTATCCGTTGGGAGACACTAATGAGGTCATTGAGCATAGTGCTTAGGTCTTCCAGCGATTCTGCCATAAGGACTATATCGTCGGCAAATCGAAGGTGAGTGATATCCTCGCCATTGATGTTAATACCGCATCCTTTCCAGTCCAGTAGCTTGAAAACGTCTTCCAATGCAGCGGTAAAGAGTTTCGGGGATATAACGTCACCCTGTCTTACACCTCTGTGCAGTTGGATAGGTGTCGTCGGACTGCAGCACCGCCCAAATTACGAAGGAATAATAGTGCTTTACTTACGCTTAATTAATTAAAAACTTCTTTACAAACCAAACTATTAGCCAAACTATTTCAAAGAGAATCATTCCTTTGCGAAATAAGTTCGCTAAGCAAATTATATCATTAAAAATCTAGGTCTCATATTTCATCACGAAATTCATTCCTGGATAGTGATGGTATTCTTCGCCTGGGCGGACTAATATTTAAAACAATCACAAAGTCCATATGACAAAACAAGCTTATCTTTTCTATGGACTATGCTAACACCTTAACTATTTACATTGCAGACCGCAACAACTTTTAAGCTTAGTACGAGAACATTTTTGGCGCATTGGGGGCGGTGTCCTAGCTAGGAGTACAGTACATAAATGTATGACGTGCACAAGGATAAAAGACAAAACAATTCATCCAATCATGGGCAACCTTCAGAAGCCTCGGTTGATACCAGCCCTACGATTCGAGACACGTGGAATAGATTTTGCGGGTTCATTTTCCATTTTAAGTCGAAAGGGAGTGTTGCTAAGGTTACAAAATGCTATATTTGCGTATTTGTATGGCTTTTTTGTAAGGCCTTACATTTGGAGGTCGTAAGTGAACTTAGTACAGACGCTTTTATTTTATGCCTTGGCCGATTTATTGCTAGGTGCGGCGAACCTAAAATCAGTTATTGTAATAACAGTAAAAACTTTGTTGGAGCAAACAATGAGATCTATAGAATGCTCCAATTATCTCAGCAGCCTATCAATGAGATCACTGGTTTTTCACATACCGGGGCCATACGTAACGACAATCCTTTTGGAAACAAACCTGTGAATAGGGGACCAAGTTCGGTATAAACGACGTACTGGGTTGCCAATAAAAGCCTTGAGATTTAAACGGATGCCAACCTCAAATTTAGTTCCTGAAATCATAGGATCGATAAATATGTACAACGGAACGACTATGGAGCACCGTGGTAACCGGACAGATCTAAACTAAACTTTTACTTTTCACATTTATGTTTTTTTTTTGTTGAAATATTATTAATTTTTTGGGAGATTCCTTTTACTGACCTAAATAAATACACTATTTCTATTTTTATTTAAGGTACAATGGTTCATTGTCGACAAAGATATTAGAGCGATAAAGTTCACAAAACTACACAAATACTTGCTGTGCTTTTTGCTGTATCTAGATAAAATCCCTTCTATAACTTATTAAAGGATAATCGTATTAACATAAACATTGTTTTCAACTGCAATTTGGGTATGTTTGCTATGATTTAACAGCCCAGCATGAGTTTGAGGTTTTAATCACAGATATCAAATTATTCCCTTTTACTTTACTTGATTAGTTATTATTTCATAAAAAGATGGCACTTTGGCATACTTCAAATTATCGGACGCTTGAATCCAAACACGTGCTAACACTGGCGCAAAACTCAAACTGTTGATTTTTTTTTGGAAGTTTTGTTATTAGGGTAACATACCTTATGTACTTTCTTCGGACGCCTTAGTCTGAAAAAAGTAGGTGAAATTACCATAACTTACAAGTTGGCTATGGCGTGAGACTATCTATAAATTCTCTAAGCACCAAAAATATTTTTGTTTGAAACCTATCCTATCTCATATTTTCACAGGTTGATTTGAAACAATATTAATTGATCTAAAGACGTTGACTTTTGGTAGTTTAAGATAATATACGAAAAATATAACAAACTATATACTTATGTTGTCTGTAGCCCTGTAGCAACACATTAAAAACAAACAAATTATTTTCGAGAGAAATATAAGGTTTCATTATTCCAGGTCCGCTCTGGTCACGGTCAGTCTAATTCAACTGAAATAAAGAGATTGTAAATCGTATTACAAAATTATGTACGGTTATCCGCTTTGCGTGAATTTCGTCGGAATCATTAACAAAGCTTTGGATTATGATTTTATTAACACAAAAAAAATTACGAGTTGATTGCACTCCTTTTCTGGCTTCGTGCCTTGAGTTCGTATGTGTAGATAGCATCCTCTTTCCAATTTCTTCCGCCAAATAGCAGTGTATGTACTGCAGTTATCTGGTCTGTTGTGTTCCAGTCTGAAGTCCATAGAGCGCCAGTATAATTACATGCTGTGAGACATTCCATCTTAGTTCTCTGAGTTGACAACGTACTTGTAGCCTTTTTTGTTTTAAGTTGAGTACAGGTGTTAACACCAAGTGGGGTGTAAGCTCGTTTTTCACTTGAGTTTTATTAAAATAAAACGGTATTGCTTTGACCTTCATAAACATCAGCATTGTATTCGTTCCTTAACCAAAATCTTGGTTGTAGATAATATATTTGTTATTTTTTAATATGAGTTTCTTAAAGTCATATTAAATGCCATAATAGCTTTCCATAGAAGAACAAAAGTAAATGACATAGACCAACGGATGAGAGAGCTGAAGTGACAATGAGCCGGGCTTATCTTGAAAAATCGGCAATCGATAGAGAAGAAAAGATGCAAAGTTTCAGCCTCGTACTGGAAATTGTAGTATCCCCCACCCCTCTTAATAGAGTGACGACCTGAAGAAACACAAAATATTGGTAGTATTGTTTTTGTCATTAATAATTTATAGAAGATATGCACATATCTTTGAAGGATATTTTATCGTCAGCCATTAATATCTACGATTCTCAACACGAAAAACCCATTAAAACACAAAAATAAAATGTAAATAGCATCTATTTCGCAATGAAACTGTATATTGCCTCTAAAGCTTGGTGATATTTTTTTTCTACTAAAATTTTTCCAACAAAATAAAAACAGGGTAAGTAAAGTTGGATAACAGGGAAATTGAAAAGTTAGCTAGTATGCATTTAGATACACGGTGCAATTTTAGTCCAGTAATTCAGGGATCTGAATGAAGTTTTCATAAAAGCACTTTATGAAGCGCAATTCCGGTCGTGCATGCAGTATCGGTGCCATATTTGGGCTGGAGCTGCAAATTACTTGGACTCAATAAAAAGGTATACTATGAGGCTTATTACTGACACCAGCATGGTTAGAACCAATTTCACCAGCTTTAAGCACAGGTGCAAAATAGCCAGGCTTTCGGATTTTTAAAGGACGCATTTCAGGAGAGAGTGACTTAATTTATCGAACCACCAGACGCTTGGCTGGTCTCTACCCTTTTTGTTGTTGTCGAAATACCATGCATTGGAACCAAACAGTTTATTTCATCGTTTATAAAGCGTACAGCAAAAGACTGGAATAATTTTCCTCCGTATGACATCCGATTATAAAGTGGGTGTCGTCAAGGCAACAGTGAAAAGGCTTTTAAAAGCTAAGTTGTGCACTTTACCATATTTGGCTGCAACAACACTCACCATTAAGTGGGATAGTAGTCAAACACTGGCTTATAATATTAAAAAAAAAACAGATCATCGTCCTTATAACAAAAAATCCTTTCTTTTTTATTTTATTTTAAATCTGTTTGCATTTCTTCTTCTTTCTTAACTTTTAATTTGTTTAATGATTTCTTATATTTACGCGAACACTACACATTGAATAAAACTATTTTTACGGATTTTATCGCGTTTAATTTACTTATTTTATATTCCCGACGTTTCGGTTGCTTTCCAGCAACCGTGGTCACGGGGGACTGAGGTGATTGACGTCCCGATGTCAAAGTTAACCCGGAGTACCTTCAGCTTTTTAATTATTAATTTTGGTCCGATCTACGCAGAATGAACTAACTGTGTCTTGAAGTCTTACAGTGGTATGCTTGGGTTTAGTTTTAATTTTATGAATTACAGGATCCCAAGCAGGTGGTAGTACCCAGCCTCCCTCTCTATTGAAATTAGGATGTTTTTTAATTTCAATAGCCTCACGTATCATCCTTGGCAGGAATCGATGTTCTTTCGCGAGGACTTGTGGTTTATCAAATCTAATGTAATGACGGGGGCCGTCTAGGATATGATCACAAACTGCAGACTTCCCGGAACGTTGGTGCTTCACGTCAGCTATGTGTTCTTTTACGCGGGTTTTTATTGATCGTTTTGTTTGCCCTATATATGAGAGACCACACTCACAATCAAGCTTGTATACTCCTGCATCTTGTAGAGGAATATTGCACTTGACGGATGGTAAGAACTGACTAATCTTCTTCGGCGGCTTGAAGAATGTTCTAATAGAAGCTCGCTTCAAGATGTAGCCAATCTTGTCTGTGACACCTCTGACATATGGTAGTACAGCAGGCACACGCTCGACTGTGGCCGGCTTCACTCGGTCACTGTGACGTAGGCGCGGAACCCGAAGCTTGTTGTCGTGCAGAACCTGCTTAACGTGCTGAAGCTCGGCGGCCAGGTGTTTGCTGTCACAGATCCCTCGTGCTCTCTGCAACAAAGATTTGCCCACGGTAGCTAACTGTGAAGGGTGATGGTGGGATTCACCGTTTAAGTATCGGTTTGTATGGGTCTTTTTTCTATACACAGTGTGACCTACGGTGTTATTAGGATTTCGAATGACTAACACATCTAGGAAAGCTAAAGAATTATTTGCCTCTAACTCCATAGTAAATTGAATTTTAGAGTTTATGGAATTAAGATGTTCTAAAAATGCAGTTACTTTGTCTGATGGTAAAATTGTGAAAGTATCGTCTACGTACCGCTTGTAGAAACTTGGAGTTACTGGTGCAGTAAGCAGGGCTTTCTCCTCAAAGTCCTCCATGAAAATATCGGCGACAATGGGAGATACCGGTGAGCCCATCGCAACACCATCTACTTGCTTGTAAAACTGTTCCTTCCACAATAGGTAGCCAGATGTAAGGCAATGTCTGAGTAATACTGCATATTCTGCTGGCATGTTGTTTTCCTCTAGTTTCCTAGTTATAATTGAGATGCAGTCTTCAACAGGTAGGCATGTAAATAGAGACTGAACATCAAAACTGACCATAGTTTCATTGTCAGTAAGACATAGGTCTTTTATCTCACTGACAAAATGGTATGAATCCTTAGTGTGTGCTCTTGTATGTCCTCTGAGTGGTGATAGTACTTTTGCTAAGTGTTGAGCCAATCTGTAAGTTGGCGAATCGATCTGACTCACTATTGGACGTAATGGAGCGTTCGGTTTGTGTATTTTTGGTAACCCATACAACTTCGGCGGTTTGGCACACGTAGGTATTATCGAATTTACGTCTAGATTCAGTTTCTCGGAGTATTTCTTTATTAGATCGCTAGTTGTTTTAAGCGTATTAGTTGTAGGATCTGTTTTGACCTTTACGTACGTACTTTCATCCGATAAAAGTTGTTGTATTTTAAAATTGTAATCCGACGTATCCATTATAACCGTAGCATTACCTTTATCTGCGCGGAGAATCGTAAGATCTGATCTGTTGCGTAAGTTTTTCAATGCAGTAAATTCATCTTTGGGAAGATTTAATTTTGGCGCTGAGCTTCGACGTAACAAGGACGAAATGTCTTGACGTATCGCCTCTAAATCTTCTTTACCAATATTATTTTTATACAGACAGTCCTCAACACTACAGATAATGTTTTCATACGGAATTTTTCGCGGTGTTATAGCGAAATTCATACCTTTGGCCAAAACTTTTATCGTCGCGTCGTCCAGAGATTGTTTTGACAGGTTATAGACCGCACGTTGTTTATTACTCGCGTCTGTTGTCAATGATTGCGTTCCGTTATTACGTTGACATTGTCGTTGGACATTTGATTTGGTTGTTAGTTTTTGGTATTTATCTATATGTTTATTTTTGCATTCATTGTATTTAGTTGTTTCACGTTTGTCTAAAGTTTCCATGCAATTCTTATAATCAAATGTCGATAAAACTGTCTTTAGATCACTGGACGATTTGTCTATGGTTTTATTAATGAAACATAGATCGGTACGTTTTTGCTGAATCACCGTTATTAACAATTTTTTGCTTGCCTGATTTAATATCTTAGCGCTTCCTCGAATGTCTTTTTTAGTAGATATCTTGACACACGTAGGAATGAGATTATGGTCTCTGCATCTCTTCAAGAAGTTTAAAGCTGTTATGTATCTTGCGCGCTTGGTTTTGAGATCTTCTAGTCGGCGTATTTTATTTGCTATTTCCAGTCCGTACTGGTTTACATAATGATTTCTTATATTTACGCGAACACTACACATTGAATAAAACTATTTTTACGGATTTTATCGCGTTTAATTTACTTATTTTATATTCCCGACGTTTCGGTTGCTTTCCAGCAACCGTGGTCACGGGGGACTGAGGTGATTGACGTCCCGATGTCAAAGTTAACCCGGAGTACCTTCAGCTTTTTAATTATTAATTTTGGTCCGATCTACGCAGAATGAACTAACTGTGTCTTGAAGTCTTACAGTGGTATGCTTGGGTTTAGTTTTAATTTTATGAATTACAGGATCCCAAGCAGGTGGTAGTACCCAGCCTCCCTCTCTATTGAAATTAGGATGTTTTTTAATTTCAATAGCCTCACGTATCATCCTTGGCAGGAATCGATGTTCTTTCGCGAGGACTTGTGGTTTATCAAATCTAATGTAATGACGGGGGCCGTCTAGGATATGATCACAAACTGCAGACTTCCCGGAACGTTGGTGCTTCACGTCAGCTATGTGTTCTTTTACGCGGGTTTTTATTGATCGTTTTGTTTGCCCTATATATGAGAGACCACACTCACAATCAAGCTTGTATACTCCTGCATCTTGTAGAGGAATATTGCACTTGACGGATGGTAAGAACTGACTAATCTTCTTCGGCGGCTTGAAGAATGTTCTAATAGAAGCTCGCTTCAAGATGTAGCCAATCTTGTCTGTGACACCTCTGACATATGGTAGTACAGCAGGCACACGCTCGACTGTGGCCGGCTTCACTCGGTCACTGTGACGTAGGCGCGGAACCCGAAGCTTGTTGTCGTGCAGAACCTGCTTAACGTGCTGAAGCTCGGCGGCCAGGTGTTTGCTGTCACAGATCCCTCGTGCTCTCTGCAACAAAGATTTGCCCACGGTAGCTAACTGTGAAGGGTGATGGTGGGATTCACCGTTTAAGTATCGGTTTGTATGGGTCTTTTTTCTATACACAGTGTGACCTACGGTGTTATTAGGATTTCGAATGACTAACACATCTAGGAAAGCTAAAGAATTATTTGCCTCTAACTCCATAGTAAATTGAATTTTAGAGTTTATGGAATTAAGATGTTCTAAAAATGCAGTTACTTTGTCTGATGGTAAAATTGTGAAAGTATCGTCTACGTACCGCTTGTAGAAACTTGGAGTTACTGGTGCAGTAAGCAGGGCTTTCTCCTCAAAGTCCTCCATGAAAATATCGGCGACAATGGGAGATACCGGTGAGCCCATCGCAACACCATCTACTTGCTTGTAAAACTGTTCCTTCCACAATAGGTAGCCAGATGTAAGGCAATGTCTGAGTAATACTGCATATTCTGCTGGCATGTTGTTTTCCTCTAGTTTCCTAGTTATAATTGAGATGCAGTCTTCAACAGGTAGGCATGTAAATAGAGACTGAACATCAAAACTGACCATAGTTTCATTGTCAGTAAGACATAGGTCTTTTATCTCACTGACAAAATGGTATGAATCCTTAGTGTGTGCTCTTGTATGTCCTCTGAGTGGTGATAGTACTTTTGCTAAGTGTTGAGCCAATCTGTAAGTTGGCGAATCGATCTGACTCACTATTGGACGTAATGGAGCGTTCGGTTTGTGTATTTTTGGTAACCCATACAACTTCGGCGGTTTGGCACACGTAGGTATTATCGAATTTACGTCTAGATTCAGTTTCTCGGAGTATTTCTTTATTAGATCGCTAGTTGTTTTAAGCGTATTAGTTGTAGGATCTGTTTTGACCTTTACGTACGTACTTTCATCCGATAAAAGTTGTTGTATTTTAAAATTGTAATCCGACGTATCCATTATAACCGTAGCATTACCTTTATCTGCGCGGAGAATCGTAAGATCTGATCTGTTGCGTAAGTTTTTCAATGCAGTAAATTCATCTTTGGGAAGATTTAATTTTGGCGCTGAGCTTCGACGTAACAAGGACGAAATGTCTTGACGTATCGCCTCTAAATCTTCTTTACCAATATTATTTTTATACAGACAGTCCTCAACACTACAGATAATGTTTTCATACGGAATTTTTCGCGGTGTTATAGCGAAATTCATACCTTTGGCCAAAACTTTTATCGTCGCGTCGTCCAGAGATTGTTTTGACAGGTTATAGACCGCACGTTGTTTATTACTCGCGTCTGTTGTCAATGATTGCGTTCCGTTATTACGTTGACATTGTCGTTGGACATTTGATTTGGTTGTTAGTTTTTGGTATTTATCTATATGTTTATTTTTGCATTCATTGTATTTAGTTGTTTCACGTTTGTCTAAAGTTTCCATGCAATTCTTATAATCAAATGTCGATAAAACTGTCTTTAGATCACTGGACGATTTGTCTATGGTTTTATTAATGAAACATAGATCGGTACGTTTTTGCTGAATCACCGTTATTAACAATTTTTTGCTTGCCTGATTTAAGATCTTAGCGCTTCCTCGAATGTCTTTTTTAGTAGATATCTTGACACACGTAGGAATGAGATTATGGTCTCTGCATCTCTTCAAGAAGTTTAAAGCTGTTATGTATCTTGCGCGCTTGGTTTTGAGATCTTCTAGTCGGCGTATTTTATTTGCTATTTCCAGTCCGTACTGGTTTACATAATGATTTCTTATATTTACGCGAACACTACACATTGAATAAAACTATTTTTACGGATTTTATCGCGTTTAATTTACTTATTTTATATTCCCGACGTTTCGGTTGCTTTCCAGCAACCGTGGTCACGGGGGACTGAGGTGATTGACGTCCCGATGTCAAAGTTAACCCGGAGTACCTTCAGCTTTTTAATTATTAATTTTGGTCCGATCTACGCAGAATGAACTAACTGTGTCTTGAAGTCTTACAGTGGTATGCTTGGGTTTAGTTTTAATTTTATGAATTACAGGATCCCAAGCAGGTGGTAGTACCCAGCCTCCCTCTCTATTGAAATTAGGATGTTTTTTAATTTCAATAGCCTCACGTATCATCCTTGGCAGGAATCGATGTTCTTTCGCGAGGACTTGTGGTTTATCAAATCTAATGTAATGACGGGGGCCGTCTAGGATATGATCACAAACTGCAGACTTCCCGGAACGTTGGTGCTTCACGTCAGCTATGTGTTCTTTTACGCGGGTTTTTATTGATCGTTTTGTTTGCCCTATATATGAGAGACCACACTCACAATCAAGCTTGTATACTCCTGCATCTTGTAGAGGAATATTGCACTTGACGGATGGTAAGAACTGACTAATCTTCTTCGGCGGCTTGAAGAATGTTCTAATAGAAGCTCGCTTCAAGATGTAGCCAATCTTGTCTGTGACACCTCTGACATATGGTAGTACAGCAGGCACACGCTCGACTGTGGCCGGCTTCACTCGGTCACTGTGACGTAGGCGCGGAACCCGAAGCTTGTTGTCGTGCAGAACCTGCTTCACGTGCTGAAGCTCGGCGGCCAGGTGTTTGCTGTCACAGATCCCTCGTGCTCTCTGCAACAAAGATTTGCCCACGGTAGCTAACTGTGAAGGGTGATGGTGGGATTCACCGTTTAAGTATCGGTTTGTATGGGTCTTTTTTCTATACACAGTGTGACCTACGGTGTTATTAGGATTTCGAATGACTAACACATCTAGGAAAGCTAAAGAATTATTTGCCTCTAACTCCATAGTAAATTGAATTTTAGAGTTTATGGAATTAAGATGTTCTAAAAATGCAGTTACTTTGTCTGATGGTAAAATTGTGAAAGTATCGTCTACGTACCGCTTGTAGAAACTTGGAGTTACTGGTGCAGTAAGCAGGGCTTTCTCCTCAAAGTCCTCCATGAAAATATCGGCGACAATGGGAGATACCGGTGAGCCCATCGCAACACCATCTACTTGCTTGTAAAACTGTTCCTTCCACAATAGGTAGCCAGATGTAAGGCAATGTCTGAGTAATACTGCATATTCTGCTGGCATGTTGTTTTCCTCTAGTTTCCTAGTTATAATTGAGATGCAGTCTTCAACAGGTAGGCATGTAAATAGAGACTGAACATCAAAACTGACCATAGTTTCATTGTCAGTAAGACATAGGTCTTTTATCTCACTGACAAAATGGTATGAATCCTTAGTGTGTGCTCTTGTATGTCCTCTGAGTGGTGATAGTACTTTTGCTAAGTGTTGAGCCAATCTGTAAGTTGGCGAATCGATCTGACTCACTATTGGACGTAATGGAGCGTTCGGTTTGTGTATTTTTGGTAACCCATACAACTTCGGCGGTTTGGCACACGTAGGTATTATCGAATTTACGTCTAGATTCAGTTTCTCGGAGTATTTCTTTATTAGATCGCTAGTTGTTTTAAGCGTATTAGTTGTAGGATCTGTTTTGACCTTTACGTACGTACTTTCATCCGATAAAAGTTGTTGTATTTTAAAATTGTAATCCGACGTATCCATTATAACCGTAGCATTACCTTTATCTGCGCGGAGAATCGTAAGATCTGATCTGTTGCGTAAGTTTTTCAATGCAGTAAATTCATCTTTGGGAAGATTTAATTTTGGCGCTGAGCTTCGACGTAACAAGGACGAAATGTCTTGACGTATCGCCTCTAAATCTTCTTTACCAATATTATTTTTATACAGACAGTCCTCAACACTACAGATAATGTTTTCATACGGAATTTTTCGCGGTGTTATAGCGAAATTCATACCTTTGGCCAAAACTTTTATCGTCGCGTCGTCCAGAGATTGTTTTGACAGGTTATAGACCGCACGTTGTTTATTACTCGCGTCTGTTGTCAATGATTGCGTTCCGTTATTACGTTGACATTGTCGTTGGACATTTGATTTGGTTGTTAGTTTTTGGTATTTATCTATATGTTTATTTTTGCATTCATTGTATTTAGTTGTTTCACGTTTGTCTAAAGTTTCCATGCAATTCTTATAATCAAATGTCGATAAAACTGTCTTTAGATCACTGGACGATTTGTCTATGGTTTTATTAATGAAACATAGATCGGTACGTTTTTGCTGAATCACCGTTATTAACAATTTTTTGCTTGCCTGATTTAAGATCTTAGCGCTTCCTCGAATGTCTTTTTTAGTAGATATCTTGACACACGTAGGAATGAGATTATGGTCTCTGCATCTCTTCAAGAAGTTTAAAGCTGTTATGTATCTTGCGCGCTTGGTTTTGAGATCTTCTAGTCGGCGTATTTTATTTGCTATTTCCAGTCCGTACTGGTTTACATAATGATTTCTTATATTTACGCGAACACTACACATTGAATAAAACTATTTTTACGGATTTTATCGCGTTTAATTTACTTATTTTATATTCCCGACGTTTCGGTTGCTTTCCAGCAACCGTGGTCACGGGGGACTGAGGTGATTGACGTCCCGATGTCAAAGTTAACCCGGAGTACCTTCAGCTTTTTAATTATTAATTTTGGTCCGATCTACGCAGAATGAACTAACTGTGTCTTGAAGTCTTACAGTGGTATGCTTGGGTTTAGTTTTAATTTTATGAATTACAGGATCCCAAGCAGGTGGTAGTACCCAGCCTCCCTCTCTATTGAAATTAGGATGTTTTTTAATTTCAATAGCCTCACGTATCATCCTTGGCAGGAATCGATGTTCTTTCGCGAGGACTTGTGGTTTATCAAATCTAATGTAATGACGGGGGCCGTCTAGGATATGATCACAAACTGCAGACTTCCCGGAACGTTGGTGCTTCACGTCAGCTATGTGTTCTTTTACGCGGGTTTTTATTGATCGTTTTGTTTGCCCTATATATGAGAGACCACACTCACAATCAAGCTTGTATACTCCTGCATCTTGTAGAGGAATATTGCACTTGACGGATGGTAAGAACTGACTAATCTTCTTCGGCGGCTTGAAGAATGTTCTAATAGAAGCTCGCTTCAAGATGTAGCCAATCTTGTCTGTGACACCTCTGACATATGGTAGTACAGCAGGCACACGCTCGACTGTGGCCGGCTTCACTCGGTCACTGTGACGTAGGCGCGGAACCCGAAGCTTGTTGTCGTGCAGAACCTGCTTAACGTGCTGAAGCTCGGCGGCCAGGTGCGTAGACGATACTTTCACAATTTTACCATCAGACAAAGTAACTGCATTTTTAGAACATCTTAATTCCATAAACTCTAAAATTCAATTTACTATGGAGTTAGAGGCAAATAATTCTTTAGCTTTCCTAGATGTGTTAGTCATTCGAAATCCTAATAACACCGTAGGTCACACTGTGTATAGAAAAAAGACCCATACAAACCGATACTTAAACGGTGAATCCCACCATCACCCTTCACAGTTAGCTACCGTGGGCAAATCTTTGTTGCAGAGAGCACGAGGGATCTGTGACAGCAAACACCTGGCCGCCGAGCTTCAGCACGTTAAGCAGGTTCTGCACGACAACAAGCTTCGGGTTCCGCGCCTACGTCACAGTGACCGAGTGAAGCCGGCCACAGTCGAGCGTGTGCCTGCTGTACTACCATATGTCAGAGGTGTCACAGACAAGATTGGCTACATCTTGAAGCGAGCTTCTATTAGAACATTCTTCAAGCCGCCGAAGAAGATTAGTCAGTTCTTACCATCCGTCAAGTGCAATATTCCTCTACAAGATGCAGGAGTATACAAGCTTGATTGTGAGTGTGGTCTCTCATATATAGGGCAAACAAAACGATCAATAAAAACCCGCGTAAAAGAACACATAGCTGACGTGAAGCACCAACGTTCCGGGAAGTCTGCAGTTTGTGATCATATCCTAGACGGCCCCCGTCATTACATTAGATTTGATAAACCACAAGTCCTCGCGAAAGAACATCGATTCCTGCCAAGGATGATACGTGAGGCTATTGAAATTAAAAAACATCCTAATTTCAATAGAGAGGGAGGCTGGGTACTACCACCTGCTTGGGATCCTGTAATTCATAAAATTAAAACTAAACCCAAGCATACCACTGTAAGACTTCAAGACACAGTTAGTTCATTCTGCGTAGATCGGACCAAAATTAATAATTAAAAAGCTGAAGGTACTCCGGGTTAACTTTGACATCGGGACGTCAATCACCTCAGTCCCCCGTGACCACGGTTGCTGGAAAGCAACCGAAACGTCGGGAATATAAAATAAGTAAATTAAACGCGATAAAATCCGTAAAAATAGTTTTATTTTAATTTGTTCATAAAAGGGATCTTATGGAGTTTTATTCGAATAATGAGGTGAATAGTATATAGGACTATCATTGCAGTCCGTCTCGAGTCCACTATTGAACACCAGCTGCCAACAATGAATGCCACAAAGGAGGGTTCTGATTCACCTGCATCTATCGACATCCTGCATATCACGTCGTCACTTCATCTAGTGAGGGGCCGCCCTACACTTTGCTTACTGGTACGATGAAGACCACCATTTATTTAACCGTTTGGTTCCTGCTGGAGGGCAATTTTTTTTTGTAAAACATTTTTGTATCTTGAAACAATTAAATTTAAAAAAAGACCTAGTTGTTTTTAAATATGTAGATTTGTTAGTAAATGAAAATTTTCAAGTTTATTTTGCAACAACAAAAGCCATATTTCTTTAGCTACTCAGTGAAGCTATTAATAACTAAGAATACAATTTTATGGTTAAAACTTAAAAAAAAAAAATTAAACATGTGTTATATTCTGAAAGTGTCTTATAAAATACTTCAAAATACATTTCACACAACATTTTCAGTATAACCATATAAATTTCTTATAAATTTAAAATTCAAAAAAAGTCCATACTATGTATTCAAAGCGCCAAAACGCGTAATTTACAAATTAGATTTGCGTTTGATGTCCTAAAAAGGAGAAATGAAGTTAAATTTCCAAGGACTCTAAAAAACATATTTATTTCCTTAGTGAAGAATCCACTTTCAAATAAAATTATTAATAAAACGGCCTGAAAATTTGACTTTGACTTGAGAAATTTTTTAAGGTAACTAATGAATGATGATCTTTTAAAATCTAAAGACATGGTGCTGCTGAGGCCACGGGAACGCTTTCGCACACATCCGCGGCCCCACCAACGCTGGCCGCCCACGGCAGCCCTTTCTCGGGGGAAAACCTCTTCTCTCCATTCTCCCTTTGAGGCAAGGTGCATCAGGAACACAAATCACGCCCCCCTCCGCGGCCTCCAACTCAACCTGCGTATTGGACCCCCCGAGTCCGGTACGCGGTTAGCACCCGCTTTTTTATAGAATAAGGGTGACAAACGAGCACACAGTCCACCTGATGGTAAGTGGTTGCTGTGGCCCATAGACATCTACATCTATCTTCGTTTGCAGATTCGTTGTCAGCCATGAGGACTAAAATAGAATGCCTCTTTTCCAGTTAAATGGGTTTCCAGTTCTTTACACTCGCCATACGAAACATAGCAGCATTATGCTGCTATTTTACGCTGGTATTCTGTGAGAGCGTGCTTCTTCCCCAGTCGAGCTGACCTATTCGTGATACAACTATACTATTAATATTAATATAGCTACAGCCTGGCTCTACCACGTAAAAAAACATCGCTTTCCCGACTCCAGCGGTGGATCTGGTCTCTGGCTCCGCCGCTAACCAAGTTTGAGCCGCTGAGAATAGGGAGAGCGGCGCCTTGCAATACCGACACTTCTCTCCCCCTGCGGCCCACCACCACCGCTTCAACGGTGCGGCCCCGTCAGAGTCGCGGAGAATAGGGCGAGTGGCGCATCACCATACCAACACTTCACGTCCTCCGTGACTCCCCCTCACCGCAGCCCACTAACACACATCCAAAGTGGGCACGCCAAGCCCACTCGGAGTGGCCACCTCGGGCCGGACCTACACGACGGGTCAACCAAGGGGTTCCTCTTTGTTTACAGCGGGTGACCAAGCCACGGCTACTAAGCCCCCCGCCATGACAAGGCGGACACCCGTTCGGTGGGGCGGAGTTGAAAGGAGCATGTAGCTACTGTAGCCTCACTAAACCTGCAGGTAAATTCAAACAAAAAACCCTCCAAATGCAATCTACAAATCACACATTATTCTGATTCTTAAAAAACACGAACTATCGGAACACAGCATTTATTACATAAAGCATAAAATATTATTTATATTATATTAATACGGAATAATTATTATTATTTGCCGTCTAGGTAAACGACATTTTCTTGCCTATTTCTTCCGCCAAGCAGCAGTATATGCATTGGTGCGATCCGGCTTGAAGGGTATATAGAGCCAGTATAATTACAGCCTATAAGACATTCCATATCAGCCGTCAGAGGTAACTATGCATCTGTTGCCTTCTCTTTGCAGGTGTTCGTAGGGTGCAGTAGTCACAATTCATTAGGTAGACTGTACTCGTATGTCCGTTTGGCTATTCGGTTTTATAATAATTTTAAATTAAAAATTTTGTACAGCCGACATCAATACGAGTATAATTTTTTAAGAATAACTCAAAAACTATTAGTCTGACCTTAATAAAATATGGGACCACATGTGAAGTACCAGCTTTCAAATAAAAAAATAATCATAGAAATCGCTACACCCAGTGAAAAGTTATGAGGTACACACATAAAAAAAAACAGTCGAATTGAGTACCGTCTCCTTTTTGAAGTCGGCAGAAAATCCAAAACACATTATCGTTATGCTGCTATTTTACGCTGATACTCTGTGTGAGCAGTGTCCGTTCTCAGTTTAATCTACTCATCAGTGTTACAACTATAATGAGTACAGTGTAATTTTATTACGCTTTCTTGAATATATCTTATTGTTGAAAATTTAATACAATGAAAATCGAGAAGAACAGTAGTTACTAAAATTAATAACCGATTCATTATGCGCAAAAACTTCCAATCATTTCACGATAATTTGTCAAGTGATCCAAAAAATTGATCCTTAAAAAATAACTCCTGACAAAGATGGAAAAGATTTTTTCCATAAGCACGAATATGATGAATTACCTTTTATTTAATTCGTTAGAGACCCATCGATCATTGCTAAGGCCGCTTTCCTAAGAGACAATTATTTTATCCAGGAATTTAAAAAGTATTTATACTTAAGGCGTTTATTCGTTTATGTGTTAAATGTAGAATAAAACGAACTATCACAGATTTTACCGCGTTTGAGTTCCAAGTTTGAGGTACTACATCGGGAATTCAAAATAAGTTTAATTAGTTTCATTCAATATACAATATTCACGTTGATGTACGAAATTATCTATATACAATATACATATACAACTAAATAAAATTAAAGTGTCTGTTTTTAATGTCAAAATTACTGCTTTTTACTCAATGCATATGAAAGTATATACGGTACTTGTAACAAAAATTCAATATAAACTATTTTGTCTGTGTGTCTGTCTATTTGTTCCGGCTAACGTCCGAAACGGCTGGACTGATTTTGACGGTACAGTCACTCGCAGATAGCCGATATCATAAGGAGTAATTTAGGCTACTTTTATTTTAGAAAAAGAATTAGTGTTCCTCACAAAAAACTAAAACTCTAAATTACACGCGTGCAAAGTCGCGGGGAACAGCTAGTTTTATAATAACTATACTTTGAAAATATTCAAAACCGACTTTTAAAAACCAAAAAATAATAATTAAGTAGTTTCCTCAAAGTTTCATACTTTCTAAGTCGGAGCTTTGAATTAATTTTACACGATAACACCACCACCACACACACCATGCCTTCGCTTAATTTAAAGCCAAACTAGAGCCACTTAAGGCCACCCTTTGCCTTAGCTTAATTTATACATTTTTGTTATTCAAGTCGGTTCTTGCTTTGTTAAAGTTTAATTATTTCAGTCTTTTATGTGGTCTAAGCAACATCACAATATCAAAGTAGCAACTAGAATGACGTCTTAATAATTGCTTTAAAACTTACTTCGGCGGCCCGTGTTGCTCTATGGTCTCCACACTCAATACGATCATTTCAAAAAGTTTACCTACGATTTATTTCGCACAAAGTTCAAATATATTTTGTATTCGCCGCAGACAGTTAATATAAACTTTCATTTATACGAATATACACACACTATCTGCGTTACTAATAATATATAATCTATAATTTAACAATCCATAGATAACTAGTTTATTATAATCGTGTAGTCTTTATTTCCGGAGCAATATAAAAATATAAATACTGTAAGTTCGTTACGACAAGTTCAAAAATTAAATATCTCAACAAGAACGCAACTAAATTGTGCCTTCTGTAATTTTATCAGAAATAAACTTATAACAGTTCTAAGTAGCCTTATTTTCTAACTGATTTCGATGATTCTTTTTTTTATTTGAAAGCTGGTACTTCTCGTATGGTCCCATATGAATTTGATCAAGGTCAGACCAATAGTTTTTGAGTTATTCTTAATAACTTATATTGAAGTCGGCTGTACTAAATTTTTAATTTTAAATTATGTTTCGCTTGTTCAATTCTGGGCATTTTATGATATTACGGTAATAACGTATATTTAAATTTATACTAAGAATAAGTTATTTATTTATATTCGTCGAAGCACTTTAATAGAAGAGTAAAATAACAACTATCCGAAAAAAAATTTGCCCACAACGCAGAAAATATTAGGATTTAAAGTAAAATTAATCTGTAAACAAAATTTTATGAATTTTTATTTTCCTCCCACGCGTGAAAGTTTTAAGCACTCGTTACTCTCGAACAGCTAACATGCAGCTTATGCGAAAAAACGGAGTGCACAAATGAATAGAGAATTTCAGTATTAAAGTTTGACCGACGGACATATTAATGAACATAGGAAATGCTGACTTCAACAGGAATTTAAATTAACTATTTTAATTAACTAAAACAGCAGGAATTAAAATAAGCAATTAGTCTAAATAAATTAAACTAAAATTTATTTGGACTAACTGGAATGCGTTCTCAATATAGACTCCTGTACTAGCTTTAGTCAGTATAGTGGTCTTTGAATATTTCTCCGCCGCCCAGTTATGCTTAATCAGGTACCGTTGCATAATTTTGGTGTATCGAAGTTATACATTAGTAGCACTTGGACGTATACTTTCAGCTCCAGCATCTTTGAAGGCATGCTTGTTAATTCCCAGAGTTGAGATACTCAACTGGGTACTTTTGTACATTCTGTCGTCACTAATATTTTACCTAGTATCCATCGATGTTACCGTTACTGTTGCTGATACAGCCCATTATCTATGCCTATCTAGGCCTATGTTCAACAGTGGATTTTAATCCACTGTTGAACATAGAAGGGAGAAGGCCTATGTTCAACAGTGGATTTTAATCCACTGTTGAACATAGGCCTTCTCCCACAGGGGGTATATTTTACATATTTGCCACGCTTGGCAAGCGGGTTGGCAACCGCAGTTTATGAGGTGAAAACTTCTTTAGCATCTGGTTTCAGTATCAGTTTGAAACTAAATGAAACGAAAAAGCGACACTGAATAGAGACAATTGTATACATCTATAGGATTAAGCTTGCGAGAGAATGAGAGAGAATGCGACAGTAGCCTGATGGCGGGGAGCGGACCGCGAACTCAAAAAGTTACAGGCAAAGAGAATATAATCACTACAAGAGAATACAATAACTACGATTAAGAGGCGGGACTTCCATAGTAAAAGTAAATGTATGAAATAACGCCAAGCTACTCTACCAATATCAAGATATGATATTTAGTTTTGACAAACAATGCTGTCGACATTGACGAATTTTTGAAAAAATAATTTTGGATCAGATGTTAAGTTTCTTTAATATTAATAAATTGCTACATAAAAATCAATTCCGTTTTACAAGGGGTCGCTCGACAACTGACGCTGGAGTTGAGCTTATTAAACATATTTTTTGTACATGGGAGAATTCAGAGGATGCTTTCGGTATATTTTGTGACCTTTCCAAGACCTTCGACTGCGTTCACTATGAGACATTAATCAGGAAGCTACAGTACTATGGTGTCAAGAACACAACGCTTAAAATAATTATTTCATATTTAAGTAATAGAATGCAGAAAGTTATTATCAAAGTTAGTGTAAAAGTTCTTCCGGGTCACCTGTACTAATGGGTGTCCCTCCGGGATCCATTCTCGGCCCATTCCTATTTCTAGTGTATATTAATGACTTACTTTCTCTTGTAGGGGATAATCATGATATAGTATTTATTGCTGATAATACTTCCTTGATTTTTAAACTTAAACGTCAATCATTTAAATGTAACGAAGTGAATAATGCTATACCAAAATTAGTTTTTTGGTTTAACGTTAATAATCTACTTTCAAACGGTAATAAAACTAAATGTATTAAATGTACAACAACGAATGTTAAAAATCTGAGAACGAATGTGTTTTAAAATGGTAAAGAACTGAGCCCTGTTAAATCCACTGTTTTTCTTGGCATCACTCAAGACGCAAAGCTTCAGTGGGGCCCCCATATGTCAAAACTAGCAAGCAGACTAAGTTTGGCAGCCTATGCTGTACAAAAGATTAGAGGTCTCACTAGTGTCGAGACAGCTAGATTAGTTTATTTCAGATATTTCCATAGCATAATGTCTTACGGGATTTTGCTATGGGGAAATGCGGCTGATTCTGAAACTATTTATGTTTTACAGAAGAGGACCATTAGAGCTATTTACAATCTAAAACCGAGAGAGTATCTTAGACATAAATTTAAAGAAATAAATATGTTAACTTTGGCCTCTCAGTACAATTACGAAAATTTAATGTATGTTCACAAAAACAAAGGTAGTTTTAGTAAAAAAAGTGATGTACATTCTGTAAACACTACGAACAAACCCAAGCTAGTGATACCAGTTTCTCGACTCCACAGAGTCAGTAATTTATTCATGGGGCAATGTATACGCTATTACAACAGGGTCCTGGAAAGTGTACAGGCTCTCTCTATTACCAAGTTTAAATGTTTTGTTAAGTTGAAACTGTATAAAAAGGGTTATTATAGTATAAATGAATACATGGTTGATAATAACCCCTGGAAATGAGGTGGTCGCTTCCAAGCTGTTTCTAAAATAAATTTTGTATCTACCAATCATTAATGTAAAATATGCTTTTAAAAAAAAGTCCCGCTGGGTTTCTTGCTGGTTCTTCCCAGGACATAGGTTTTTTTTCGAACCAATGTTGCAGTAAAAAATGACTTTCAATAAGAATTACACATGTGATCTATATTGAATAAAAATTATTCTATTCTATTCTATTCTAATTACAATAGTGCGGTAAATGTATATAATCGAATAATTTTATCGATATAATCTTTATCGATATATTGTTAGTCGATACTTTTAAATAATAAAAGTTAGATCTCTATACTGAATTGTTTATGAGAAATAAAAATTTTAAGGTGGATATTGAGTAAAATGATTGAGTTAAAGTAAATGCCGATGAGGATAACAAATCAGTGTATTTTACACACAGCAATTTGTAATTATATCTCTACAATTATTAGGTACAAAATTATGTATAGAAACACACTATTATATAAGTAATGAATTAAGTAAAAAAATAAATGACGACTCTGTAGTGCAGTGGCTAAGCGTTTGGCTGCGGCACTGCAGGACCGAGGCTTCGTTCCCCCACTGAACAAGTAATGCTATCCTGTAAATTAAATAGTCTGCGACTGGATGCTTGTTTTCAACGTTAGTTTTTTATAAAGGGTCAAAATAATGGATTTTTAACACTAATTGGATTAAATTGCTTTAAGTGTAACAAATACTATGTACAAATCGCTAGGCTTCTTCACAGAGGTACCTATGTACATACTACTCGCAGAGATCGTTTACTAACTGTCGCTTTCAAAAGAAGTGCTCAATATAGCTAATGTTTGTAGATGAATAAAATATTAATATAATTCTTGTCAAAATGTGACTTTAAAGGGATATTATCATTTGCTACATGTAAATGAAACCTAATTAACATACACATAATTGTGGAAGTTTAAATTAAGTCCACTGATGAAATAATAGTTCGTTATAGTTGGGTTCAAATGCAATGTTTGCCACAAATATGTTATGTTTTAACATGTGAATCTTTTCAATTGGTGCATGTGCCAGCTATTTCACCCATTGTTTGCATCTGAAAAAATAATATAAATAAAATCACATTTTATTGCACAAATAGAATGTTAGCAGTCACAATTGACAATGAAGTTTCTAAGTATAGTTAGTTTCGGATTGCCATCCCATTGAACTATCAGATTTAGGAAATAGTGTGTTTATATTTTTGCACAAAATCGTACACTATAAAAACCTGTCCTACGTAGATGGCTAGTCCAAAAATGTACTCGCGTTAAATATCATATTACAACTAAAGTTGAAATCACCACATATCTTTCATCATCTAAGGGAAATATTGCTATGAGTAGCCTTTTCTTGTTATCATCTTTTCCGCTTCTTGCACCATTTAATTGAAAAATTTTATAATGCATATTTAATTTTTTTAACAATTATGTAAATGAACAACGGCTCCTAAAGCAAAATTAAAAATAATCTTAATAAATAAAATATATTATACAAATGTAATTGTTTGATTTGATATTTGAACCTATTTGATTTGACAATGTCGTTAATAGACATATTACGAAAAGCAGAAAGATCAGATAACCGTCATTAAAATTTGACCCCTGTAGTACATAAAATTTTTACTATGGAAGTTGCGCCAGCCTGGTTACGGATTCGAATTACATGCATATTTTATTTTTGTACTTACTAGTGGTTAAAGGGAATTTTAGTAATGTGAATAACATTGCTAGTATTTTTTTAAATAGCTTTTCCTATCATTCCAATCTCCTCTTATGTGGTGCTTTAAAGATGCTTAATATGAACTTTAACTGTTAAAACAAACAGTTAAATAAAACTAACAAATTTATTACATAAATAAAATTAACAATATTAAATAAAGTTATCATTTCCAATTCATTTCTAAAAATCCACGACTTCAGACCTTACTGATTTATATTAAATTATTAGTGTTTATGCCATCTAGTTCATATCTTATGTACCACTTTGAGATTCAATCAATTTTTGTTCGATAAAATGACTTTATCTATAGAATGAAGTAAATGGCACTATTACAAAGTAATTTTAATAACACTAAAATTAAGTCTAATAATAAAGATAAGCCTAAGCCTCGCCGACTTCCTAGTCTCATCTTGTTTTGTATTTATTTTACTAACATATTAATTTTTTGCTACAGCACTATCCTCTCACATTACAAATGTGGCCTCACCGAGTCTGCATAATTTGTAAAATCGTGTCCAATAAGTTCATCTTTTGCTGTAACCGGACGTTGAAATGTATGTGAAAATCTTTAATTTTGCCAACTGCATCCGTTTTAGCCAACGTTCTTCAATTCTGGCAGCTTACTTGTATAGACAACCTTTTCTCGCTCATTATAAAGATGCACACTCGTGCTATGTCAGATGTAGCTTTTCTACTCTGGACTACAGTGGTGACCCTTGTAACATAATTTCATTTCATCGGTTGGTGTGCTTTATTGCTTATTTGCTGCAGCACTATCCTTTCACATATCTAGTGTGGCCACACGGGGCTTGCAGTGTTCACTATTGATCATTTTTTATATAATTTGCAAAATTGTGTGCGATAAGTTCGTTTATTCGCCACTGGACATCAAATGTATGTGAAAATTCTTCAATTTTGTCATCTGCGTCCGTTATAGTCGACGTTCTTCAACTCTAGCAGCTTATTCACATAGGCAACAATTTCTCGCTCATTATAAAATTGCATACTTGTGCTTTGTCAGATGTTGCTTTTCCACTCTGAACTAAAGAGGTGATCCTAATAACATACGTTCATTTCATCAAGCAGTGTGTATATGCAGGAAGCTACAACAGAGTCTGTATTGTGGGCCTTGCTAAGTGTGTCGAAAATGATAAACTATCCCTCTTTACAATATATGCGCTGCAGAATTACACGTAAACACATCTCTTTCACATGAATTTCTGAATCCTCGGTGTTGTGGCTGAGCTCACCCGCAACATGTCATAAAATTAGATTGCCCATCCCATTCGTTGCTGTGTGGGCAAACAGTAATCATCAAATTTTATGCCAGATGTAAATATAATTCCGTCTTCAATTAAATTCAATTCAATGTTTCATTGATGATTAAATCATTATGCGTGCCTTTTAGCTTATGTGCGACTTCTTATCAACCTATTAAGTAATAATAATTACTTGTGCCAGGTGACCCCGCTCTTCCTTACTATACTACATATTATACTTAATTGTGCTTGTAAAAATAATTAATATTAACATCAGTTTAGAGTGAAATATGAGGTAAAACAATAATCAATTTTTAATAAAATTTACATATTACCTGAAATGGATTAATTCTGAATTTTAACAAAATCATGTGTGCGAGCCGGCGTGCATGTGCGTGTGTGTGTGTGTGTGTGTGTGTGTGTGTGTGTGTGTGTGTGTGTGTGTGTGTGTGTGTGTGTGTGTGTGTGTGTGTGTGTGTGCGTGTGTGTTGTGAGAGTATGAATGTGTAGGTTTTTATAAAATATCACAGTTCTCGTTCACCCATACCGGTTTCAACATATCAAACATAAGAAAAAAAAATTAATTAGTATATTGCAATAAAAATTCTGTGTCGTTGTATGTTTTAGTATGTAAATATTTTGTAACAATGTGTTTACATTTGTATGTGTTCAACTGATATATATCTAAATCTTTGTTCAGTCTATTGTAGAGATGAGCAGATTGTGATAAGAACTGACGTTGAGCGAATTTGGTTTTTACGTATCTAGTTACTGCTACCCTATCTTTTCTTCTTCTCATCATTGTATCGGTGTTAAAAGGCAAATATTTGTGTATTCGTAAGACTGTTGATAGGATATATATCTGTCTTATTGAAAGAAGCTCACTCAACTTGTAAAGTCCTTCAGTAGGAAAACTAAATGCTTTGAAATACATAACTTTCAGGAGACAACGTTGACTCCTTTCGATTTCTAATATTTTTGTTTTACCTGCTCCTCCCCAAACTGATACACAATACCCTATTATGGGCTGTGCCAATGCAGTATATATTTGGTTTAGTAGTTGTTTAGAGGTGACATGTCTTAGTTTCCGAAATATCCAAATTAATTTCCGTATCCTATTACTCGTATATTCAACTTGAGCGTGCCAGTTCAAGTGTTGATCCAGAACAACCCCCAAATACTTTATAGATGCAACCTTATCGATAACTGTACACTTACAGTTAGAACTATTAGAAATGCCACAATAATGTATCTTTAAACTATTGTTATTGTTTGGTTGCGTTCTATTATTAATTGTAAAGCATACGTACTTAGTTTTTGTAATATTTAAGGAAAGAAGGTTACTCAGCAGCCATTTTGAAACTTTTATTAGGCCAGATTCAGCATTTCTAAAAACCGAGTTCCAATTCTTACCCGTAAAAACCATTGCGGTGTCATCGGCATAGGAAAATACTTGTCCGTCGACTAAATTTAGGTTAGTTAATGTATTTATATAAATAAGGAACAATGTAGGACCTAGTACACTTCCCTGAGGAACACCAAAGGTAAGCGATGATTCCTCACTAATACAGTCACCTATCTTTACTTGTTGTTTACGTTCTCTCAGATAGTCCTTAAATAAATTGAGCGGGATGCCCCTTATACCGATTGACTCCAATTTACGCACAAGGATCGAAAAAGAAACAGTGTCAAAGGCTTTCTTAAGATCTAAAAATATAGCCAAACATTTATGGCCTTGATCTAGTTGTTCAGTTATATGTGATGTTAGCGCTACAACTGCATCTTCTGTCGACTTACCACGCCTAAACCCGAACTGGTTATCTGAAAGAAGGTTTAAACTTTCAAGGTAGTTGATAAGTCGTTTATTTATTAACTTTTCTATAATTTTAGAAACGGCAGGCAAAACTGAAATGGGCCTGTAGTTATTGACATCATCTGTTCTTCCACCCTTGTACAGTGGAGTCACTAATGATTTTTTGAGATAAGATGGAAAAATACCCTTTTGAAAGCAGAGATTAGCCAAATGACTTATCACGGGAACTACGAGGGATTTATAAAACTTGAGAAACTGAGTAGAGGTATTATCCCAGCCAGGTGCACTAGTTGACTTAAGATTTGTCAGGATATTTTCAATTTCCAGTGGATCAGTTTCTAATAAGGCAAATGATGATAAATGTGATACATGCTTAAGTAGACTGTCAGGTTCGGGAGAGGTGTCATATTTTTGGATATCCTCAGCAAGATTTCTACCGATATTTGAAAAGTAGTCGTTAACATAGTTAACTGAATCATAGGGGTTTAATTTAATATTTAGTAAATCAGAATTTGTGGTCTTATTAGATTTTAGATTTGTTATTTCTTTAATTGTTTTCCAAAGTGTTTTTGAATTCTTATTTGCTTTATTTAATTGTTCTCTCTCATATTTTCTTTTAAGTTTTTTTACTAGGTTGTTAGAGAAATTTCTGTATCTTTTAACGGTAATTATTGTGATTACATTGTGAGGATCCGAACGTAGTTGCATTTGCATTTTATTTCTATTTCTAATACACCTTAAAATACCGGGTGTAATCCAAGGCTTAATGGTGCGTTGTGATTTTGGCTTTCTTTTTGTAATTTTACTTTCTTTTAAGGATTCAGATACGCGTTTAATAAGTTATTCGGCAACTATATTCGGGTCGTCACAAAATAATAATGTAGAGATATTTTTCTGCATTAATATGGAGAGCGCTCTTTCATAGTCTACAAATTCTACTGTTTTCGATACATTTTGCTTTTGCTTTATTTTTGTTAATTTCAAAAAAATTGTCAAATGATCAGTAGTACTTGTATTTAAAATTGCTATATGACAAGAAAATTTTCTTTTCTCTAATTTTAACATAAATTGGTCCAAACAGCTAGCGCCTCTAGTCGGTAGAGAGTGACCAGGTAGTATTCCATGAGTTGACAACATATTCAAATAATTATCCCGATTATTAATTTCATTCGATCCTTCGTTTTGCCTAGGAATTAGGTTTATATTAATATCACCCGTTACTATTATGTTACGACATGACTTTATTGTGTCCAAGTAAGTACTAATAGAGTCAATAAACTTTTTCGCATTTGGATTCGACGGAGAACGATAAATACATAAAATTGTATGGTCAAATATATTTATCTGTATACAGGAAGCATGATCTAATTTCACCTCTTTCATAGATGGCTTAAGATTATTTTTAACATAAACCACTACACCATCATTTTGATTTGAATTAAATTTTGTTGCAAGTGATGTATAGTTAGATAAATGAGGTAGGGGTTTGTCTAAGTTAAGTCTACATTCCGTTAGCATAAGAACATCAACTTCAAAATTAAGGTGCGATAGTGTAGATTCAAAATCGTCAATATTTTTGTAAATAGTACGAATATTTTGGCATATTAAGGTTAGGTCATTTTTGTAAACATTTATATATTTAGTTAAATCCTGAATTTCACACTGAGTAAAGTTCGCTATTTTCGACTCGTCCATATCTTGTATAGTAGTAAATGTACTGTTCATTCTATTTTTAAAAAATAATAAAATACATTATCAATTACGTTATAAAGTTTGTTGAATATAATAAATATTTTAGTAGAGGGTAGTTTTGCAAAGCGATTAACACGATGTATGTTTATAAAATTATTAAAAGAAAAGTCTTTATATATGTATAACAGCGTTGTAATGTGCAAGTGGGTAAGGTGACAGTAGAACCAATACAAAGTCAAAATAGTTAGTCTGTGTATTCCCGAAATGTTTGTTAAGATGTGACTGTGTAGTATTACTGGAAGATGAATGTGTGAAAGTATGTCTGAGTGATTGTTTTTTTACATTTGTGTGGTAAAAAATTATAAACTCTAATAAAAGCGAAGAGATTGCATGTATAGATGCATGTATAGATGCATGCATATTGTAGAACGGTTTTTAGTCAGGTGTTTATCTTCAGCTGCTGGATTTGCGATTCATTTTTAATTAGAATAATTTTGGAGTTATCGCCTTTTCTTAAATAAATCTTCCCGTAAGATGTCCAACAAAATTTATACGAGTGTGTCTTGCTAAGTTCGCGTGCAAGAAAATAGAGTCGGGCAGCCTTTGCTGTTAACTGCTCTGATACAAAGATAGGTATATTTTCTACGCCTGAAGACTTCAGTCCTAAATGATGAGCACTGAGTTTTGATTTGTTATTTTTTTTGTTGAAATCTTTACATTTTTTCAAAAATTCATTTTTTTTATTGTAGATGATGTTTCCACAATGATAGGAGTGTTCTTAATTTCTTCTCTTTTTCCACGGACTCTATACACATCCTTAATATCTGAACTTACCATTTGGCAGCCGATAGTATTGGATAGACTTAATACCATTTCAATAAGATGTGTTTTGTCCTCGTCGTTTTTTCTCGGGACGTTTTTGATTTCCAAGTTTGCTTTACGTCTATCTTTTTGCATGTCCTCTATTTTGTCTTCCAAAATAGCTATATAATTCCTGTCCTCCTTAATGTGTCCTTCTAGCTTAGAGATCCTTTCTTGAAATTCCTTATTTTGTTCAGTTAAAAAAGTAATAGTATTTTCGATATTTTGGTTAGTTTTTTGGATTTCTTTCAGAGTGCTTGCATTTTTTTGAAATTCTAAATTTTGAGAATTCATGAGTGATGAGAACATGTTTTTCATTTCTTCTTTTAAAATAGCCAGTTCCGAAGTGTAATCTTCATCTATTCTTCTCTTTTTCCGGGCAGTTAAAAAGTTTGGTGGAGTTGTTAGATGTGTAATTTCGACTTCTGTATCTGACAACGATTTATTCATAGTATCCATTTGAACAAGATTAGGAGACTATAAGTGAATAGGAGTTAGTTGTATTCTTCAAGACGCAATTGCAAAATGGCGCAAAAACAGTACGGCAGTAGTGTCCTATAGCAAGCGAGGGGAGGAGTCACGTTAGTGTAGGTTGGACCAAACACAAAAATGGCCGAAAAGTGCGTATGCAGATAGGTCAAGCGCATACGCAAGTAGGTTGATGAAGATATAAATTAGGTCCGCAGGAGGGGGACGCGTACTAGGCAATCAAAATATGAGGAGGTTTGACTCACAGTTTTGCTCACTACCACTGCTTTCTGCACTCCTATTATTTTTACTCGATTTATCGACTCAGATTTAATTATTTAAATTTAAAAACGTGATTGACTTAAGTTTTGCAAGCGAGTGCACCTTGCGGCGGTCCGGATGGAAGAGGAATAATTGAGCATAATACATGCTCAATTATTAGCACTATGTTCACTAAGCATATAAATATAATAGTTATCACTATTTATATTACATGCCTTCGAATAGATGTAGTAAACAGTGCACATGGAATATGAAATCTATTTTTTTATAGGATAAGGGTGACAAACGAGCACACAGTCCACCTGATGGTAAGTGATTGCTGTGGCCCATAGACATCTACATCTATCTTCGATTACAAATCAAAATGCAGATGTGTTGTCACCCGTGAGGACTAAGATGGAATGCCTCGTTTCCAGTAAAAATGGTCTCCGGTTCTCTACACTCACCATACGAAACACAGCAGCGTTAAGCTGCTATTTTACGCTGGTATTCTGTTAGAGCGTGGTCCTTCCCCGGTCGAGCCGACCCATTCGTGCTACAACCATAATATAGCTGCAGCATGACTCTACCACGTATAAAATATTATACGTGGTATATATTTAATTTATTCAGTCTATCGAAAATCCACCCCTGAACATGGGCTTCCCCCATAGGTTGCCTTATTGGAGGAATGTTTGTCATAGTTGCCACGCTTGGTAAGTGGGCTTTTTATTATTTCGAGTTCTTATCAGGACGGATGCTGCTTCTCATCTCCTCTTTCAGTTTTTCTCTGTCGCACCTTACGGGATAGTGGATTCTATTTTTTTATAGGGTAAGGGTGAAAATTGAGCACACAGTCCACCTGATGGTAAGTGGTTGCTGCGGCCCATAGACATCTAAATCTTTCCTTCATTACGAATCAAAAGGCAGATGCGTTGTCACATGTGAGGACTAAGATCGAATGCCTAAGTAAAAAGAGTCTCCGGTTCTCTACACTCAATACGAAACACAGCATCGTTAAGCTGCTACTTTACGCTAGTATTCTGTGAGAGCGTGGTCCTTGCCTGGTAGAGCCGCTTTATTCTTGCTACAACTATACCAGATATAAAGCTGCAGCATGGCTCCAACACGTACAAAAATATAAGCATACTTTTAAAATATATAAGTATATTTTTAGTATAAATATGTTCAAAACATGTTCAAAATTTGTCAATAAACGTTTAAAAGTCTTATTAGAGAAAAATTGTACAAAAAGTGTTATTATGATGAAAATAATCCCTGGCAATGACGTCATCGCCACCATGCTGTTTCTGTTAATATTCATTTAAAAATTTTATAAACAAAAATATTGTAAAGTGAAATTTGTTTAAAAAAGTCCCGCTGGGTTTCTTGCTGATTCTTCCCAAAACAGAGATATTTTCCCAACCAGTGGTAAATAAAAAATGTCTTTCAATAAGTTTAATTTCATAATCAACATTGAATAAAAAAAGTCATTCTATTCTATTATATTCTGACGTCGCCTCAATATGTTGAAATTAAATTGGCAAAATTTTAAATCATCTACAACGGTGCGTTTTCCGGGATAGATTTTTTATACATTATTGTGGCGAGAAGTAGGAGTTACTATCGTAGAATTGTGCTTAATGTTTAATAGTTATCTCAACACGAAAATTTGCATATTTATGGATAAAAGTAAACTGGGTGTGATTCCAAGACCTAAGATATGTTACCGCTGAATTTCATAAAATCCGTTCAGAATTACGCTGCAGATCAATATAACACCGGAACCGTGCACGTTTTCGAGATGAAATATAGCCTATGTCATTCTCCAGCCTATAAAATATCTTGGTGACCTAACAATCTAATGTCAGTCGTTTGCTCCGTTGCTGAGTGAAAGAAGTACAAAGAAACAAACACACTTTCGCATATATAATATAAAGTAGAGATATAACGCAAATTTAAACATGCAAAAATATTATTAAAATAAAAGTTAATGATAAATTATTTCTATGTGTGGTATTATATTATGTAAAAAATGACAGAAAGTAGGTTCATAACAAAATTGGAACATCTATAAAGAGAAGAAGAATTCATGGCACATTTGCTTCGACATACGAGGTATTAACGAGATTACAGCATAGAAATTCATTATGTTGGGCAATAGGACATCACACAGACAACACAAGGAAAGGGTAACATCCAGAATAATTTGTTCCAATCGTGTGACATATATTATTTCTTTCGTTTAAACTTTGGTGCAAAGATTTAGTATTCAATACATTTTTCGCTATAACACTGCATGCTTTTAATCCATGGATAGCTGCAGTATATCACAAAATATGCATGAGACTTCGCGTTTGTTTGTGGCAGGCCAATTTACTTGTCAAAAGAAAGAATTACATTGAAAAATGTCTTTTAGACATGAGTTATATTGAGTACTGAGATCATCGTTCATACTAGGACAAAACTTACTATCTAATTTGACAAAATATTAAGGACTGATATTTCTATCGTCATGAAAAGTTCTACATCAATTAAATTTTAACCTGATTGAATAAAAAAGTGGATCAATTAAATTGCTTTCATTCATACAGCTGTAATTTTTACTCTGCTTATGTTCTATTTTTGTGTTGTGGTGGTGTAAGAATAATCACCACCTTATAAATCATCCCGTGGTTGTCGTTAGAGGCGACAGAGTGAAACAAATCAGGAGATAGGTAGCAGCGTCTTCCTAATAATGACTAGAAATTTAAAAAACCTATGGTTGCTGAATGTTGACCCGACCAGGCGTGACAACTATGGCAAATATACACCCTTTGAAGCAATTTATGGGGGAGGCATATGTTAAGTAATGGAATTTAATAGGTGGTTACGGTATGTTTCATTTAGTCCTATTGTGGGGGCTCATAATTATTGTTAAAAATAATAATTAAATTCAATATAAAGACATTTAAAAATATTATAATAATTATATTTTAAACAATTAAAATGCATTAATAAGTATAAAATTGAAATATATTCATTTTGAATATTGAATATTATGGTATAGTAAACGCATAATATTGTTTTTAAAAATGTTTAAATTTAATAAAACCTCTGCTTAAAATATTAAAAATGTATTAAATAGTACAAGTAAAAGTCAATTATATTGCAATAATAAAGATAAATAACATTTGTAATATATTTGAAAAAAATGGGTCAAAATTATTACAAGTTAGTTTCTAATTTATATATAAATATTCCAAGTAATTCTTAAGTTAATGATAGTGTTCTTGTATTACTGGAGTGTGTTCATGTAATGTAATGTAATGGGTGATATCACTCGTGGGTGTACATATGGGGTGGTCGTCTGACCGACTGCTACTAGTATAGTTGCCCAATGTATAGTCCTATATTAGAGACTTACGATAGTAAGGTATGTGTTACAAATGCATTAATATAATATGTAGAAAGTCTCTGTAATGCGTAATCATTATAATAGCAGAGTTATGACTTGAAGTCCCATATATGACATATAGACATATGGTCTATGAAATAAAGCAAATATGCGGACGGTCTCAAATATGTAAAAGAATTATATTGAAAGAAATGGTACTTGAAAGGATTATTATGGCGACGTGTAGATTGCTTCACAGCGTCCAAGACCAAGGTAAACTTGGACTCGATAACCGACGTGTCCTAGACATATCATCTTAGTGCCTGTGGTAAGCGAGTTTGTTGTAAAAATACGACTTGCCCGTGGACATCGCACACCCCTACCGTTTTTGTACATCGATACATCAGCTATCTTTCGAATTAGGGTGAGTGTGTTTGGTAGTAGTTTTAAGTGTAGCAAGCATACTCAACTCCATGTTGTAGTGTCAAATCATTTAATATTAAAATATAAATAAATTATGTCTTTAAAATTCGATAAGTAAATATTATTATAGTAACATGACCATTAATATTTGGACACCACTAAAGTAGAATAATAAGTAGAGCTATTGTTCACAGTGGTAGAGCCACGCGGCAGCTTTTGCTGTCGCACGGTTGGGCCGGCTCAAACCGGAGTGGTACCACGACCTCACAGAAAACCAGCGTGAAGTAGACGTTTACCTCTGCGTTTCGCTTGGTGAGTGCAGGTGGCCGGAGGCCCTTTTTACTGGAAATGAGGCATTCCATCTTGGTCCTCACGGGTTGCAACGCATCTACATTTTGATTTGTGGATTTGTGTTGAATGGAGGATAGATGTAGATGTCTATGGGCCGCAGCAACCACTTACCATCAAGTGGACGGTGTGCTCGTTTTTCACATTTATCCTATAAAAAAAAAACTTATAATACTTGAGCACTACTGTAGGTACAACAATATTCTTGCAAATAGATATTAGGGTATATATAGTTTTCTCATCTAGTTGGGCTGGATACATTTATATAAAACGAAAATGATTAAAATATACGTTAATTTATATCAATAAAGTAAAATAAATAAATAAATAATACATAAGTATTAAGTAAATAAAAACCCAACCAGACGGGAGACCTCGGCAGATCTGACCAAACGACCGAGGGTTAGGGAGAAAGAAAGAGAAACCGCCGAACCATGCGGGCATTATCGAGGAGCACCGACTTCTGCATTTGAGCCTGGAGCGCTCCTTCAAGGAGTCCCCAGTCACCGCAGATGAGAGGCTGACCGGGATTATGCCGTTCGCAGAAACGACCACAGTAATCATTTCAGTCGGCAGACCACCACACATGTTAGTCACCTCGTGAGCCAGGCCAGATATTTTGTTAGCTTATCTGTTTCAGCTTTCACAAGGTTCTCGCCATACGGAATTGTAATGTGGACCAAAAATATCTTTGACTGTGCCCGGTCCATTAGCACAATATGAAGTTAATTCGCAAGATTAGTCCTGTCTGTGATGACGGACCGGTCCTAGCATAGCTTGGCGCGGTCATTTTCGAACACGGTTTCTGACAAGTACTTGTAATATGGTAAATGCAATTCCACAAAACCTTAATTCAAGGCGAGCTCCTGTTGTAGAATCCTGTGCCTGTGCAAAAGAGTTAGAAATCGCCGAACCGCCGCCCGTTTAAGACTCCACAGAATCAGTAATTCATTTATGGGGCAATGTATACGGGTTTCCAAGAAAAACCCAGAATATGTTCAAAGTTTGTCAATAAACAAGTTTAAAAGTTTTATTAAAAGAAAATTGAACAAAAAGTAATATTATAATATCAAGAAATATATGAATGAAAATAACCCCTGTAAATAATGTGATCGCCACCGTGCAGGTTCTAAGAAAAATCAATTAAAAAATCGTGATCAAACAAAATTAATTTTAAATGAAATATGTTTTAAAAACAAGTTCCGCTGGGTTTCTTGCTGGTTCTTTCCAGGACAGAGGTATTTTCCGAACCAGTGGTAAATAAAAAGTTACTTTCAATAAGTATTGTGTAATAACCAATATTTAATAAAAATATTTTATTCTATTCTATACTATTCATGGTGAGGGCGCTCAAAGTACCACGCCCACCATGTATACGCGGTAATTATGTGGGAGACGTCTCACAGGTTATATTTACGCTCTGGATAGAAAAGTCTGCACTGTTTTGACGATAACGATGTTCGGTCTGATTCCACCTGTGTATATCAAAGGTATACACGCGGACAGGCATATTCCATACATGCGTGTGCCGTATTTACGCCCGGGAAAAGACTACTTAGCACTTTTGTCAAGCGTGCATAAAACGCAACGCAAACTGAATGTTTCATATCTGCATTATCGATACCTATGATCTGTGACATACCCAGGTATCGGTATGTTTTAGCCTTAGAAAGGGATAAATAATTCCATGTTCTCAGAATTATTAACCGTACCACTTTTGACATTGAGGACCGCACACTTATCCGTCTCCAGCTCCATTCCTATAGAAGTGCTAATCTCACAAGTGATGTGATATGTGTGACTCCATATAGAAAATGTAGTTCACTTTTGTATCTCCTTTTAGAAGCTGAAATCCTCTCCCGGAGCCCTCCAGTAAGGTACAGACAGGGTTCAGAAAGAGGCAGAACTAGATTGAACTCAAACAGTCGCCCTGGAAGGTAATCCTTTTTATCCTTATGCGGTTTTCTGCAGCCGTCATCCGCTCGCTTAGTTGACAAAGAATCTTACTCCACTGCCTCATACACTGCCTGAGGATGTCTATGACTGTACTATCGACGTTGTCAAGCTCGAGGAACCTCATTAACCATGTATGGTGCACCGAGTCGAATGCTTGTCTATAGTTTATCCAGGCGGCGGAGAAATTCCGACGGTTGCGATTAACCACTTTGCTAAGGAAGCGTCAATGAGGAGTAGTTCTTTGGTTTCACGACCACCGCCCCGGCATCCATTTTGAGCGCGTTACATCAACTGATTAAAGTCTATGTGACGAGTAATTCTCGCCCTCAAAATGGATGTCAGTGTCTTATATATGGAGGGTAGCTACGTGTTGTGGCGGTATTTGCTTTTTTTCTGTGGTATCCTGATCTTTAGGAACCAAGTGAGTGATCCCAGTAGCGAAGAGGCTTGGGAGCGACTTCTGGTCGAGAGCTTCTTGGAACTTTCGGGCGAGCACAGCTTGACACACCACGAAAACCTTCAACCAGTAGTTATGCAGCCCGTTGCGTCCCGGACTTTTCCAGTTCGGGGCCATACAGATCGCCTCAGCTACGTCCGCCGGCGTTATGATGAAGGGATTCATGGGTGTAACACTCGCATACTGACACGCCACAACTTCCATTGAAGGGCACTCGCTGTGTTTACGAGCTCTGAACACAGGCCACGCCAGAATGCGACATTGTTGATCTGATTCCGTACTTTTCCCGTTCCATATACCATTGGTGGCTCCAATGATTTATAGAGCCTCTTCTGTTTAGTCTGAGAGACGGTTTAAGTTGAACCGCCTTGACCTCTCGGTATATTGCCGAATCCGCTTCCCCCAAACAGCGATTCTCTGCTTCATATTAAAGCCATCCTGACGGTGCGCACAATTCTAGGCCTGTTATTGCTTGACATGAAGCTTGTCAGTCTGCTGATGAGGGCCAATATTTTTTCATAAATTTTTCTCTATGATGGGATAGTAATACTTTGTCTAGTAGCGCGTCTAGCCGTGGAAGGCTTGGCGCCAATGATACGGCAGACTGCCAGTGCGGCGCAAAAATGAATTGAGTCCATCTCGTAAAGGTTCCGGCTGGCTTCCAAATAGGTCACCAACATTGAGTTTAGAGTTCTCACGACAGCCCGATTTCGTTTGCGTTGCGTGGGGGTATGCAGGGCCGTGGTGGTCGATTTTTGAGAAGAGCACTGTGCGTATCCGTAATCGTCTCTTCCAATGTATTCCTCATTTGCTCTAGTTCATGGTCGGCTATTCCGCCATCGTCTGAATCAACCACAACCGCAAGGTTCACGGTAGCATCTACATGTACGGTTTCCTCTGCAACTCGTGGAGCCGTAATCCCAGCCGTAGCATTTTCATCCGATGAGGGAGTAGCCTCACTTTGTAGCCGTTTGAGTTTGGCCTCATCAAATGTTGTAAGAGCTCATGATGTAACGAGTCCGGGCCGTCGGGTTTTGCTTGGTAACGGTAATAGACGGCTCCAGCTCAGCAAAAAAGCGATGCATCCTGGCCTTGTAGCTTCTTATCATTTTGCCCTGAATTACGCTCGCAATGCGTTCTTGTTCATATGGATTGTCTATCGCATGTGGCGTACTCCGCGCCAGACGCAGCTCCAAACGCGACCTGGTGACCTCCAGGGAGCGGCCGTGCATTGATGCGTTTATTTTCAGTGGGCGTCAATAAACAGGAGTTGCCTAGGCCAGGCACCGTTTCATGGTGCGGCAGTCAGCACAAAAGGGTCTTTGCACCCTCAATTCTGCCGAGACACGGCGCTCACACCTCTTGGCAAGGTGCTGGCTGACTGCGCCGACGTAGAATTTTTGTCGCTTAACTGTTACGTAAGCGGCAGATGGGGTCGTCACTTACCTTCGCCTTTTAAATAAAGATTATTATTATTATTAGATTTACTATTTTCAAACAGCATGGTAGCCGTTGTAGAATTTTTGTCGCTTAACTGTTATGTAAGCGGCAGATGGGGTCGTCACTTACCTTCACCTTTTAAATAAAGATTATTAATATTATTATTAGATTGAATATTTTCAAACAGCATGGTAGCCGTTGACAACTGCGGAAACCCGCTAATATCCGAAGACTCTCATCATGTAGCTATGTGTCATCATCCACTATGGTTTAAATATCCCTTATTGATCATAGACAATTATTTCTAGCACTTTTGCTAATAGGCATAATTTCAAAATGGGTCGCTCAAAAATAGAATAAGTAAAAATATTTGGGAAATTATATAATAAAGTGTGAAAACTAATAACAGTGTTGAATATTACATGGTAAAATTCCTGGTCTCGTTTTGTGAATATTTTGTATAGTTAATAGTTCACAGTGTAATCTCAAAGGCGCATTTTTCTTCTTTTTTTGCCAATAATGATAGTGCACATTTTCTTTAACGTCACTTCATATCACGCTAGCGTGGGCATCCGCAATTCTTTTAGTTCGTTTATTCAAGATTTTTAGTGGCAGAAATGTGCGTTACATATTATTATTTCAATTTCGAAGAACATGATTACTTTTTACATTTCGTCTAAAATTATTAATTAACAAATGTGATAATAAATTTAGAGATCTTTCTACATTAAATGAAAAATATATGGTAATTTTTTAGCTTAAAATTTTGTTTAAGTTAAGTGTCTTGACATTCGATATCCGTCGAAAAAATCTAACTTTATAAAAAATTAGGTTATTAGTTTAAAATATATTAATCTATTATAGAAGTATTTTCACTGTTCTGAATATAGTTATCGTTACGCACGACATATATGAAAATTTATTCATAATATAAAATCAATGTCATTTGACGAGGTTTTATGGTACAATCCTGCACATTTTATATTACGAGTATGTTCTTTTATGCGGGTTTTATTAGATCATTTCGTGTGTTCTGATTAAGACAGGCCTCATTTGTAATCTAGCTTGTACATTCCTACATTTTGAAGAGATTACAATTGGCAGATGATATCATTATCATTATTACAACTTATCAAAGTCCACGATAGAACATAGACCTCCCCTATAGATTGCTCCCTTGGGGAGGATATTTGACATCGACCTCTGGCAGGCGGATTGGAAACCGCACTTTTTTATCAATTTGAGTTAATATCAGGAAGACGTTGCTGGGTATGGGGATATGAGGTACTAGATTCTCGTAAACCGCGCCTTTCGACAAATGGTCATAACTGACTAATATTTACAGTGACATAAATTATGTTATTATGAAAGTTCACGTATGATGTTCAACATCGCACTCAGTCTCCCCATGACCACGGGTGCTGTAAAGAATTGTTAAAACATTGGAATACAATATATAAATATAAGAAATCAAACGCGATAAGATCTGCATAAGTTTTTGCACATCTAGTGCAGATTTAAAGATGTTAAAAAAATAATAAGCTAAGATCGGCGAAAAAAATGCAGGTATGAAGAGAAAAGCTCTGCAAAGTTCTTCAATCGAGGCAAGATATATTATTATGATTAAGTCATTAATAGATTTTTGCAAAGAAATGCCTGATTTTATTGATTAAGTGCAGAATCTGCAAATTATTTTTTATTTTAATTATAAGCATATACTTACGATTTTTCAATTCAATTTCAATATATTGTATATTTATATGTTTGTGTTTTTACCTTATTAGCTTCTTTTTACAACTACTTCTTTTCATTTCAATAGCCTGTGTTATTTAGCAAAAATATCCAATCCAACTACAAAAGTACAAAGAACTGAACCACATTTAAAACCGACGCACATTTACTCACGACGTATTCGTGAACTTAATAAAAATTTACTTATTCTTTTCGAGTTTCTAGTGGAAAGTAAACATTTCTCTTGGTTGTGAATATTTAATGTAGTGTTTTTTTTTCTGAAAGGGACTCATGAATAAAGAAGGAAGTCGATGGAAAAGTGTATTGCCAAACGCAATGAAAAGCGAGTTAGAACGTTTGTAATAAATAACTTTTATCTTAAAAATTGAAATGATTGAAATATGATTATATTACAAAAAAATAAATAAACTTAAAGATTCCTTATTTTGATGCAAACTGTAGACATTGAATAAAACTGTAAAATATATCTATATTTTACAGTTTATAAATCTATAAAATCGTACGGATATTTTCGTGTATAATTTATTTAGTTCTTAGCAAACATTTAACTGTCTCTTGGACGAATTATGTCGTTTATTGACGGTCATACTGCTAATGTTTCAGAGTAAGTATTAGGATATTATTATGTTAAAATCAAACATTAAAGATTCTGTTATAAAACAAAATCTTAGAATTTTAAAATTTTGCCAACAAATAATAATTTTACAGATGAACTGAAAAAGCGGTGAATTTTTTGTGATTTCAAATGTTCTTTTTTAATAGTCTTTGGATATTACAAGGCAAATAAGCGTTCATTTTATGTTTTGTATTAGAGATCTAAAGAAGAAAACTGTTGAATTTAAACAGCTAGGCGACCACAAGTTTAAAAAAAAGTGTGGTAGTTCAGTTATGTATTGTGTTAGTAATGTAATAAAAAGTATTTAAGTGACAATGCTAATGTAAATTTATTTACCATAAGGGAAGTATGGTAACATTCCACAAGTAAGGGGATTTATATTTTATATTAAAAAATTAAAATTATTTGATGATATGGACTCTTAAAAATCTATCACTTGGCTTATTAAATTTAATTACTAACATGTTTGTCTTTAATTACCTATCTATTTCTGATAAACAATAAAAGTCAATAGGGTTGACGATAGTTCCTTGTCGATAATACTTATCGATGTTTTCTACCAAAAACCATCAAATAAATTGTTTTTTATGGTCCTAAACGAACCAAATATTAGAAAAAAAGTGGATGATAGTTATGAAGGGAACAGATTCTATTGGACCAAAAACTACCACATTCTGATGTCAGCACCATTTTTATGTTGAAAAATTTTATACTGGTGTGTAGTTGAAATATCATAATAATCATGTTTCCAATATATTACACATTTACTCGTATAGACATTAGAATTTACATTTTGTATCACACTGCCATCGGCTGTAAAGGTCCATAAGAGTGCATTCAAAAACAAATATACATATAAGTATATAGTTACATAATATGACTTACCTATCCACATTAATTTTATTTTATTATAATCATTTTCTTTTTCATAAAATACATGTCTGTTCAACCTACATCACATCAAGTTATTTCTATGATATTTATAAAAAAATGCAATAAAAATGTCGTATAGCACAGGCAAGACTACCAAACTTGAGACCCGAATTTAAAAAAAATAGTGTGAAATATTTCTTTCCAGTTATGCTTAGAACCTGAACAACTATTTTTAATTTTTTTATATGATAGGGTGACAAACGAGCACACAGTCCACCTGATGGTAAGTGGTTGCTGTTACCCATTGACAACTACATTTATCCTCAATAAAGAATCAAAATGCAGATGCGTCGTCACCCATGAGGAGTAAGATGGAATACCTCTTTTCCAGTAAAATGGGTCTCCGATTCTCTACACTCACCATATGAAACACAGCAGTATCAAGCTGCCATTTCACGCTGGTATTCTGTGAGAGCGTGGTTATTCTTCGTTCGAGCCGACCCATTTGTGCTACAAATATACTACTAATATAGCTGCAGTATGGCTCTACCACGTATAATAAAAATAGCTTTACAAATATAAAACTATCATCTATACAATAAAATATCTACCCAGAATAGTTTTCGCTCAGAAAATAAATTAATTTTTGTTTTCAAGTTGAAAATTACACAGCACAGCATGTCAAGTATAAGCGAGTACGAGGACTTCTGAAACTCAAGAAAGGTGTCTCACAAGTTTGCTTATTACAAGCAGTTAAATAAAAAACCTATGCAGTCCGTTGTAGAAAAACCTAAAAAGCATAAATCATTTAGAAAATTCTAAGTGAATATGTAAGTGTAGATGTTACGTCTACTTCACACAACTTTAGTTCTTACTAAACTTTTTGATTAATGCGGCCTTTAGCTTTGTTGTAACAGCCCTTATTTTGATACAACATGACATGTAATAAACCTAACAAATCTTTTTCTTGTAGATAAGGTAACGCTTCAAAGATAAGTTAATGCTTACCCTACTGCCATAGTCACTATTTTTAAGAAATATTTTATATAATTTGTATTGTGTAAAAATACAATGTTGTATAATAATTGCTATCAATTCATTCACTTTAGATTTTTAAATTGTCAAATTGAACTTTTCATAGCAGACTTCCATCTTAAATTGTTTAAATTAACCCCCTTACAACAACTCTTACAAACTTTTTACATTAGATAGAAAAAAAAACTGAAAAAGAAGCGCATTTGCGTACGTAAGTGAATGGCTGAGCAGTTAGAGTCGCGAGATATGCTGTAACATAATGACCGCGCGAAAGCTCGGAAAATTGAAAAACTGCTCCGACTTTCTCGTATTAATAACTTCGGTATTACGGCATCTTTTGACGTAAAATAAAAATTATAGTGACGTGTGTATAATAAGCTTTTATATTTGAAATATTTGAATGCCAAATTTTTAACTACTTATGAGACTCATTATTTCGGCAGCTTATTGATTTTCTCAATTACGAGGACTAAATGAATGGTAAATAATAAATTCTGTACGAAATTCTTTTTATTTTTTATTTTGTAGTTACCTACTTCAGTTTTTTGCTACTCATTTCGCCTTATAAAACCTTTTGAATGAACCGTGGTAGAGCCACGCGGCAGCTTTTGCTGTCGCACGGATGGGCCGGCTCGAACCGGGGTGATACCACGACCTCACGGAAAACCAGCGTGAAGTAGAGGTTTACCTCTGTGTTTCGCTTGGTGAGTGCAGGTGGCCGGAGGCCCTTTTTACTGGAAATGAGGCATTCCATCTTAGTCCTCACGGGTGACAACGTATCTACATTTTGATTTGTAATAGAGGATAGATGTAGATGTCTATGGGCCACAGCAACCACTTACCATCAGGTGGACTGTGTGCTCGTTTGTCACCCTTATCCCATAAAAAAAACCTACATGCCTAATGGTGAATCCCGGAATAAAAATCGTTCTATAGTTACGATGAAAAATTTATGTACTCGTAGACTAACCCAGCGTTGATTTTTGTTTTATATAAGTTTTAAAGCTTGTGTCTAAAACCATAAGTATTTATAAATACATTTATCTATTAATGCAGTTAAGATTCATAAATAAAATGGTAGGCCTGATTGTATAATTTTGTCGATATATTTTATCACACTATCCTATTTCTGTTGTTAGTTCCATGGACGCTCACTTCTGCTATCAGAGCCAAAATTTTTTTTTAATTTTTTTTATAGGAGAGTGGGCAAACGAGCATGAGGCTCACCTGATGGTAAGTGACTACCGCCGCCCATGAACAACCGAAACGCCAGGGGAATTGCAGATGCGTTGCCGGCCTTTTAAAAAGGAGTAGGCTCTTTTCTTGAAGGTCCCTAAGTCGTATCGGTCCGGAAAAATCGCTGGTGGTAAACTATTCCACAAGGAAGTTGTGCGAGGAAGAAAACATCTTCTAAATCACACAGTGGTGGACCGCCAATCATCCAGATGGTGTGGATGGTATCGGGAGTTCTGCCGCGATGTACGTTCGTGAAATTTGGCGGCTGGGATTAATCCGAACAATTCCTCAGAGCACTCCCCATGGTAAATGCGAAAGAAAATGCAAAGAGATGCAACATGTCTTCGCAGTGCCAATGAGTCGAGCCGATCGGAAAGGACTCGGTCGTCGACGATTCGAGCCGCTCTGCGCTGGATGCGGTGAAGTGGAAGGAGCTGGCACTGGGGAGCCCCAGTCCAGAGATGGGAACAGTATTTCATGTGAGGCCGAACCTGCGCTTTGTAAAGTTGCAGGCGTTGAGCTGGCATGAAATACTGTCCCGCTCTGCTGAGCACGCCAAGCTTTTTAGAGGCCAATTTGGCCTTCTCTTCCAAGTGACTACGAAACTGCACGTCACTCGATATGTCGACTCCGAGGATTCCGATACTGGCTGAGGCAAGAAGGGGAGTACCTTGAAACTGAGGAGATACGATACAGGGGTTCTTTTTAGCGGTAAACGCGCAAACTTGTGTCTTCTGAGTATTAAACTGGACTAGATTTAGTCGCCTCCATTTCAAGACTTTGTCCAGCAAAGACTCGACTTCAGACACAAATTTGTTCCGGTCCTCGGTGACGTATTCCCGAGAAATATTGGCTCGGCCGGTGTATAGAGCATCACCAGTGCTGTCATCCGCATAGCAATGAATGCTACCGGCTTGCAACATATCATAGATATGCAGAAGAAACAGCGTTGGTGATAGCACGCAGCCTTGTGTAACACCAGCGTTAATAGGCGTGTAGTCAGAGCATGCACCGTCTACAACGACCTTGATGCTCCGATCTGCAAGAAAGTTGGTGATCCAATTGCATAATTTCTCGGGAAGCCCATAGGAAGGGAGCTTCGAAAGAAGCGCTTTGTGCCAAACCCGATTGAAGGCCTTCGCAATGTCCAAACTAAAGGCCAAAGATCACCAGCTAATCGACCCCGACGAAAGCCGTACTGGCGGTCACTAATCAGCTGGCGATCCTCAAGGTACCGCATGAGGTGGCAGTTTATAACTGATTCCATTATTTTGGAGAACAAGGGGGGGTGATGGCGATAGGCCTGTAGTTGGACGGGTCTGAGCGGTCGCCTTTTTTAGGGATCGAATGGACAAAAGCTGTCTTCCATGATTTCGGGACTACGCCTAGGGAGTAGGAGTACCGGAAAAGATGCGTTAGAACCGGTGCCGACTCCGGAGCACACGTCCTCAGCACAATTGGGGGGATTCCGTCAGGCCCACTCGACTTGTGGATGTCAAGGGAGAGGAGTGCTCTGCGAACCGAGTGCTGTGAGAACCGAACATCCGGCATGGAGCACTCACACCGCGGGATGGTCGGCGGTGTGTTCCGCCCGTCATCAAAAGTCGAAATGGACGCAAAAAGGGAGCCTAAAAGGTCGGCTTTCTCTTTTGCGTCGTGGGCCAGTGAGTCGTCCTTCCTGTGCAGAGATGGTAGTGATGGCTTACAGAAATTCCCTTGGACAGCCTTGGCTAGAGACCAGAATGCACGGGTTCCCGAAGGAAGGCGAAGTAGTTTCTCGCCAATTCTGCCTATGTAATCTGACTTTGCCTTGTCAATAACTCTTTTGAAGGACCTGGAGGCGAAGTTATACTTCTTTTTAAGTATGCTGGTTTATACATCCCGAGTCGCTGAAGCCGCAGCCTAGGCTTGATAACACTCCTGCTTACTGCGTAAAGCAGTCTTACAGGAGCGACCATACCAAGGCTGAGATCTGCCTCCGATGGGTACCACACATGATGGAATAAATAGTTCCATTCCCTGTAGCACCACATCAGTGACAGAGTCAGCAACAGCGCTGGGATCATCCGGCGAGAATCAAACCCGCCCCCATGGGTAGGAAGCAAAGAAAGACCGCATTCCGTCCCAATGCGCCGACCTGTATTGCCAAACACGGCGGCAACCTGCAGAACGCAACCGCGAGGGGAGCGTGAGTGGCACCACACTCCGGATCAGAAAATGGTCCCAAGAGGGGCATCGACGGAAACCTGATATCCGTCCAGATGAGAGGTCAGCAGAAGGTCCAACAGGGAAGGTGTATGATTCTCAACATCTGGAATCCGCGTAGGCGATGTAACCAGTTGTGTCAGACCATAGGCAAAGTCATAAACCTCGTTAAAAACCTGGGTTAAAAACCTCGGCTTAATTTTGGCTCACGACCTAAGCTGGGTGTCACAAGTTAGTGAGGTCCGGAAACGAATTTTTAGCACAATGCATTCATTAAAGCTCTGGCAAAAGTTTATCCCTCAGACGGCCAAGGTTACGTTAGTCAACACTCTGTTGCTTCCTATTTTAGATTATGCTGATATTGCTTATCCAGATATAACTGAGGAACTGCTTAGCAAACTCGACCGTCTGCTCAATTTGTGCATACGCTATATTTTTGACCTGCGCAAGTTTGATCATATATCACAATCTCGCTCAAGACTTAAGTGGCTCGACATCCGTTTTCGCCGGAACACACACCTTCTAACCACTTTGTATGGTATTCTTTACAATCCTTGTTCCCCAGCTTATCTGAAAGAGCGTTTTTCATACTTAAGCTTATCCCGTTCGATGTCCAATAAAACTCTAACTATCCCGTTGCATAAATCTACATACTACTCAGATTCCTTTACGGTATCATCAATTACACTTTGGAATAACCTTCCACGAGATATAAAAGATGCTCCCTCAATAAATACATTTAAACGTAAGGTTGAGGCACATTATTTAAAATTACTTGATTAATATTATTGGTTTATGTAATATTATATTTTCTTTTACTAGATTGTATGTATTTTATTGGTATAGTATGTATTTTTGTTTATATGTATATATACATTTATATATATATATATGTATATATGTGTGTGTATGAAGTGTCAATATATATAAAGTAACATATTTATATAATATTATATTATTGAATAATATGTGAAGTTAGTTTTTAAAGTAAGTTAGTTTTTTTGTTCCCTCTGTTGCGGCTCTACCCATAACTCTCACCACACTACCAAAGGTTAGCTGGCAGAGAATGCCTTTTTGGCATTAAGTTCGCCTTTGTACCAAATGTTTGTTTGTTTGAGTGCAATAAAGAATTTTCTATCTATCTATCTATCTATAAACAGATCTCCCCGCATGATCGGTTAAACGTGAACTGAGCCATTCGGCGTGGTGGGCGTTAAAATCTGCGGATCTCTGCGGATGGGAACTTTTGTAGCAAGGAATCTGGAGTCATTTGGACGTGGTCGATGAGTCGGTCTGTTTCGGCATTACCACTATAGGACATATAGAGGCACACGTAGACGCGCGGATTGTCGTCGATGTCTACGCGTAGCCAAAGGATGGACAGGTCCGAACTTTCAAGACAGCCGAGGCGTCGAGAACAGATGTCCTCTCTGATATACACGCAAACTCCGGCCCGAGGCACAAAGGAGTGCTCCAATTTGTACCCCGGGTAGGAGAGATACGAAGTATTAGCCGGAGAGGTGAAATGGTGATAGTCAAATCGCCTCAATATGTCACGGCATATAGCCAATCCAGAGTACTTGTATAACAAAGGTCAGGGGTCATACGAGCTTAGCCTTCCGCAAAAATTTGGACATTAGCTATTTTACCGGCTTGCGCTGACCAAACATTTGAATATCTATAAAAATAATACTGTAAATGTTTGGTTATTAAGTATTATTTTAGTGGTTAAACAATTATTACCTAAAATTCGTGTTAAAACATTTATGGGGATATATACGGTATTTTCCAATTCTATCTGCTGCAGAAAAGAATGAATAATAATAGAATGCCATAGTTACTTCTTACGTTACCCACAGGATGAAAAGCAGTAATCGAATTCTTTACGTCGCCATTACACGTCAAAAAATTATAAAAATATAAATATAAAAAGATAGATAATATAGGTAATGTAAAAGATTTCACACAGCCGCGTGTGTGTCATTTTACTAATAAAAACTCAAAATAACCAAAAAAAACTTCGATTAACAATCCGAATACAAGAAGTGGCAAATATGCCGTATAACCATCCTATAAGGCAAACTGTGAGGGACGCTTTAGTTTAGCAATTATAATGAGCTATAATGGATGACCCATTTGAAAAAATATTTCTCCAACCACTGCTTAAATTCATAATACGAGTACCTATAGTGTCGGTCGTAAATTGAAAACGAGGCATTATATTTCCAGCCTTCAATACACGATACCTTGAATTAAATGCAAAGCCTAACTACAAAGTCAAATATCGACAGTTTCTCAATTTTAAAAGCGTGACTACGAGCTCTAAGCGCGCAAGCTATTTCACCAGATTGAATAGGTGCCAGCAACAAACAGTATTAAATCACGCCAGTTATAAATCAGAAGTACAAATACGGAATCAAATTTAACATATTAACAAAAATTTTCCACATTCCAATTTGTCAAATAATTACAAATGTAAAAACCGTCCTTAATTTTTAAGTAACAATTTCCATATGCTTTGATAGCTTTTTAAGTCAGTGCCGAGTCACCGAATAATATATATATATATATATATATATAATGATATATATATATATCGAAAAATCTCTCAATCTCTAATAGCGCGGAGATTATGTGCATACCATAAACACATGAGTACCCATTTTTTTACTTTTTGTATGTCTATCTGTCTGGTCAAATCTTCAGATTAGTGGAACCAATTGTAATAAAATTTCACAAACCGATAGAGATGAATGCCAGAAGTGAATAATTTTCTATCTGAAAAACCTCGAGTATTATTTAATTCATAGAATTAATAAATAACGTCATAGTAATAGGCGAAGCTGAGGCCGGTTGCTAGTAGAATCATAATACAGAAGAAATTAAGAAAATTAAAGCCCGACTTTAAATTATGTGTAAATTATTTAAGTCGCTCTAGTTTTCAAAGTAAGTTCTTTCTTTTTACATTTTATTAATTTGTAAAGTAGAAAGTTGCTTTCGCTCTTTTTGCGTTTATTGTAAAACTTATATTTCCACTTACAAAAGTAGTTAAGTTTTATTTCCATCTGTAAAGTAAGTCTAAGCCTGCAGGTTGAGCTCCCCTTACGACAGTTCTTATAGGTTGTAACCATTTATATTAAAATTATATATATAAATATATATATATAAAAATTATTTAAAAAATGTTCCGCTAGGTTTCATTCTGGTTTTTCGAAGGACAGAGGATATTTCGGCACCTGTGGTAAAGTAAAAAAATGAATGACCCTAAAAGTACGCTGCAATAAGAGTCACAGGCGGACCTAATAGGCGAGCGACGCGCGGAACCCATGCACGACGAACAACAGACAGAAAGCGATCAATGGTTCACAGGACCGTCATTTCTCTACGAAGAAGAAAACAGATGCCCTCACTGGAAAGAAGAGAAGGCAGGGGAGGAGGAAATCGTGGCGCATCGGAGTGACACCAAGGACGCTCCACATCCGCCAGAGATAGAACGCTTCTCTTCCTACGAGAGATTGATCAGGGCCACAGCACGAGTATTGCAGTTCATCGATGCTATGCGAGGACGGGCACGAGAGTTAACGTTACAGCACATCCAGAAGGCAGAGTGGATGTGGGTGGAACGCAGTCAGCTCAACAGATTCGCTGAAGACATCAGCCGACTTTAGCAGGTGAAGAACCTGGCCACCGGCAACGCTCTGAGGAAGCTCGACCCCATACTTGAAGACCAGAAAATACGAGCCAGGAGAAGAATCGATACAGCCAACGTAGACGACCGGATGAAGCGACACATAATACTGAATGGACGCCACTGATTTGTGAAGCTGCTTATAGAGAAGGTGCATCAAGAGGCAAGCTACGCCATCAAGGAGAGGGTGGTCAATGACCTACACCAGATATCATACCCTCCGACTACGACCGACCGTACGAGAAGTGGAGCGGAGATTCTGCGATGTAGGGTACGCAAGGCACCGCGGCCAGCGGTTATAGGAGACTTACCACCCGAACGCTTAGAGGCATTTGCGCGACCGTTTATTATATTATTTTGGGCCTTTATCGGTTACGATATGACGACGGCACGAAAAGCGGTGGGTAGCATTGTTTACATGTTTAACGACGCGCGTGGTTCGTCTATAGCTAGTTTACTCCCTAACAACAGACTCGGTGATATCGGCATTGCGGCGTATGGTGGCTAGGCGCGGGTGACCACGGGTCATATATTCTGACAACGGGAATAATTTTCATGGAGCAGATGCAGAGTTACTACGGGCGATGTAAGAGTGGGCCCGCAGCTGGAGGACTTCGCGCTGACTCGACGTACGGAGTGGAAATTCATCGCACCGGGTGCGCCCAACCAAAGAGCTGCATGGGAGCGTCTCGTGCGTTCGGTGAAGACAGCGTTGGAAGCCACTCTCCACCAGAAGCGCCCAACGGAGGAGACTCTAGGAACTCTATTAACGGAAGCGGAAAACACGGTCAACTCTCGACCGTTGACCCACGTTCCAGTCGACGTCAACGACCAAGAAGCACCGACACCCAAACACTTCATCATGTTGGGACCATCGAGCTGCCTTTCACCGCGCTATGCTCACCCATCGATCGTCGGGCATGGAGAGCGGCGCAGGGGCTCGCTGACGAGTACTGGAGGCGCTGGGTGTGGGAGTACTTGCCGACGCTGATCAAACGCGGAGCTTCCCGGGACTCCCAGCGACAAGAAGTGAAAGAAGACGACCTCGTCGTGGTTGCAGGCGGTACCCTACCGAACGTGTGGCCGAGGAAAAAAATAACAGGAACGTTTCCCGGACCTGACGGCGTGGTGCGCAACGTGAAGATTCAAACCAGAGGCGGAGTACTGCGACGATCGGTGAGAAAGATCGCCGTCCTCCCGAAAGAAGAGTAGGCTCGCTTGCTACGCCGGGGGGAAGATATTACGGACGGCGAGGGGAGTCACCGCCCTGTTGCCCCTGCATATCCCATTACGCCCCGCACACCCCGCACACCCCCCGAACATCAAGTGATGCCGCCGACCAATCAGCACGCGGCACACCTCATAAGACCACGCTCGTGCCGAGTCACCCTCCACGGGAACATAAGAAGGGCGTTTTGGGCTCCGAGTTGTTCATTTCGACAGCGGCACATCAAGAAACATCAAGAAGAAACAATAAGAGAGAAACCTCAAGAGAGAAAAGCAAGAAAAGACTCCATAGAAGATTCCCATCTTGAGAATAATAATTATTGCCGCATTGTAAATAGTTGTAATATATAATCGTCAAAAGTACCATCTTTTCTTCCATAAACGTCCCTAGTATAGTTCACCCTAGCACACAGTAATAGTAAAATCATATACAGTCCACTACAGTCCCCTAAAATAATATTAGAGCCACGTAAAACATATTATTACAAGTAAAATATATAATATACAGGTTCTCGTTCGTTTTACTCACAGCATGTTTAAATATTAATGTCTTGTTTGTCCTGTGTGAATTTTCAGTCATTAGAAATACACAATTAAAATAATGTTACAAGTTAATTTGGTCTCTCTTTTGATTTTTGCTCGATGTGAGATTCGAACCCGGGCGCACATAAGTACACACATCAGCAGTCATGCTAATGACCACTCTACCAATGCGAATGTCTTCTTATAATCAGTAGCTATGCTTTTGATTATGTGACTCTCCCATTAGTACAGAAAAAATGTTCTGAAATTGGGCCACACCCAATCAAAAAAAAAACACCCAAGACGTTTCTTGTAAGTGTATAATTTTTTTCTTTCTCTTCTGCATCAAAACGTAAAAGTTCACTTCATTGATTAATTCCAGTCAGTCTACCACTGTGCGAACCGACACGACTTTGGGACCTTCCAGAAACGAGCTTACTGCTTTTTAAAAGGCCGGCACATGCAATTCCCTTAATGTTGCAATTGTTCATGGACGGCGATCGACACTTACCATCAGCTGAGATGCAAACTCGTATGCCCGTTCTTGTATAAAAAATAAACCTCTCCCGTTGTTGGAAGGATTCACCTTAATCGACACACTTGGTACGCACATTAGCAATAGAAGTATTAGAAGTCTCACATTTTCAACAATTTCTTCCGCCGCCTTTTTGGGATTTCATACCTGATCAGGAATAAGGGCAAATTAAACAAAAATATATACCTTTTATAAAAAAATATATGAAAGCAAATTAAATCTCAACATATAATGTTTATGACGAATCTAAATTTATTAAAGTAATACATTCTGAGGTAGATTTAATGAGAGTCACCTTGAGTTGTAAAATGCCTGTTTCCATATTGATCAATCAACTGACTGTATCATGACGCCAACATTACTATTCACTACATAGTCGCGAGCATCACCAACAAGCTTGTGGATTAATTACAAGTAAATATTACGCGAGCTTTATTGCAGGCATGCGCTAATTAAAATTATAACTAAATTAGATTTTTTTTTAGAATAATGTTGACAAACGATATAGCCTAGCCCACACGTCATATATATTAATTTGAATTACAAAATAAATTAGTATTGTGAGTAACCATGTAGAACTAAAAACTTCTCTTATTGATACCTCTAATATTACATGTATATATAGCTACAACGGATTTAGCTATTAGTCCAGTGCTGCGTTTCAAATTTAACACAAATCACCATTTTCACCAAGTATGGCTTAACTGCAAGGAAAGTCTTCCTCAAGATGAAATAACCAGGAGGTACAATTCCAACCGTGTGTATAACTTTCCTATTAAACAGGCTAATGAAAAGGAGGTATTAATTAGAAAATTTAAAAATAAACTTAGAAATAACCACAATTCTTTATGCAAAATATATTTTCAAAAACGTATTGATATATAAAGTGAAAATTTCGTGGTTTTACGTACACGTAGTTGCAGTACTAATAGATTAACTCGACCGAGGTAGGACCACGTAAGCTCTCACAGAACATTAGCGTGAAACAGCAGAATAATGCTTCTGTGTTCCGTATGGTGAGTGTAAAGGACCGGAGACCTTTGTTACTGGAAACGATTAATTCCATTATAATCTTCAGGGGTGCCAATTCATCTTCATTTTTAATTCTTAATCGATGATTGATATAGATGTCTTAGGGCAATAGCACTAACCATGAGTTGGATACTCGTTTGTCAATATACCCGGTTATCACACTTATTCTATAAAAATATTTAGGAATCATATAGTATTAAATATTCGTTACATAAGCGATAGACACCTGACACTAGAAGCGTGCTACACGAATGCAATTATTTCAAAGGCTGTACACATACAATACCATACCCTAGTAGAGAAACGTCATACTCTGATTGTTTTCGTGGTACTGGATGGAACTGATTCGATTTATATACTCAGAATCAGTTTATTTCTTTATTTCAATAAGGCCTCGAATGTCGAACGGTAATAATAACGCCTGCATCTTATTTTTATCGATGTTTTGTATATTTAATATAATATTATTACTAATCGCGTTAATCTTTTTTTTATAAAGAAACATTAATTAAATTTTTATAATTTTCTGATATCAATGAATTATTATTAACGGATTAAATTTAAGTTACGTGTAATAAGTTCCTAGTAGGAATATTTAAAGAGTTGAATGTTATGTATCAAATAATATTTTAATGCACGGATATTAAAAAAAAAAAACTTTATTTGACTCTTTATCAAAAATGATTTTACATATAAGCAAATTATATTAAGGAACTATCTGCGCCCGCGGCGTAGCTCGCGTATATAGATTTTACTTAAAGAATTTGAGGTTTAGGTAAGAGAATAATAAACGATTTCTATCATTACTGTATGAATAAGTGGTAACAAAATAAATCGTTATGCTCAAAGTTCTGAGTCGTATGTGATAGAACTCCTGTCCAAAACGACGTTAGAAGTAGACAGCCGGGGCGTACAGAAAAATGTTACGGGAGCTACTAACGCGGGAAAAAGCAACATAGAGTTGGCCATGTGCAAAACAGTCAGTACTGAGGTCCACTTCTGCAACGCGTAAAGTTTGACCTTGCGCTTTATTTACGGTCATCGGTCATCGCATAACACACGCTGACTGGGAAGTGGGAACAGAACACGCTTAAAACTGAAAGGAAAATTATTTGATATAAGATGAATTCTTAGTATAAAACAACATCATGACATTTTGTTTTTGTTGCAATTTTGCTACTTTTAGCTTGGGCGTACGTATTTTTTTTTCTAGTTTCTGTTTCTGATGATGTTTGTGCTGTTATCCTACACCCTACATGGCTCTTTTAGCTTAAATAGACTCGTTAACGTAATTTACTTCAGAGTTTCAATAAGATTCACCGGTGAAAAATATTAACACCGCAATTCAGAAAAGTTGTAATTTGTACAACGCCATTTACTACGTTCTTTGTGAGAAAAAATCCTTTTTTTTAATTTAATGACCACATATTTTTTGTTTACTGTATTTTAAGTATAAATATATTATAATAGAACGTTTTTTTACATACGAATTATTTTATGACTATTTCTGAGATTTTATGGCGCCTTTAAACAAATCGAACCTACATTTGAAATAATAATCATAACTTTCGATAGAATTAACCAATTATAATAAAACAAAGAATAAATGAACTGGAAGATAGGCTTTATGACTTTCTTAACAATTTCTTTGAAAAAAAAAGATGTTTACCTAAGACGTGATTCGTTCATAAACAAACAGACATACAGAGAGATATACAGACAATTCTTTCAAGAATTCAAGATGTACTTATTTAATGAATTTCAGTCTTCATAATGATTTTAGTCACAAATTGATATACTATACAATGTACAGAAACAGACACAGCATGTTATCACCGCATGTATAGAGATTTAAAGATGGATGGCGCTGTTAAAATCAATTCAAAAAATAAAAGAGATAAACTTATAAATCAGGCCTGCATAGTAAGCAGAAAATAAAGTTTGATCCTTGCCGAAACCAACGAAATTGTTAATATTTCTTTTAAAATTTGATTTACCGTAGAGTACTCGGCGGTAAAGAATAAATGAGATTGTCAACACACAGTAGGGCAGCGAGTAATATAAATATTAACAGCAAATATGAAAACTCATCTACAGGAAAAAACCACATCCTGCCTTTTTGTATTACATTTGTGCAACACCACCATCTATCGATGAAATGGCTTAACTATTGTACTTTAGATTTAGATAATAAGGTCAATATATTTTTCTTATGTATTTATTACGTTCTTTATGTAATACTTTTGTTTACTGCGTTTTAGATATAATTATATCATTATAGAACATTACTTTACATCATTTAATTATGATTTATAATATGATATTAGGTTAAAATGTACTTGATGACTCAACGAACGCCACCATTGAACAAATTCGAAGATACACTTTATAATTTCTTTATCGATTCTGATGATATAAATTGGTACTTTATACGTGATATGTTAGCAAACAAACAGACAGACAGACAGACAGACAGAAAACTCTAAAAATGGTAAAAATGTATTTAATTAATTTAAAAAAAAATTATGGATTGACTTTGTTTTTGGATATTAATATTATTTAAGCCACTTTCAGTATTTATTTGTTTAAAATACACTTGAAAATTTACACGAAGAATTTTAAGGTTTGAATTTTTAACCGGCTTCATAAAGGTGTAGGTGCTCAATTCGAGTGTATGCTTTTATTTGTACTCGTATGTATGTTACGCGATATGTTCGCAGTTAGTAAACCAATTTTGATGATTATTTTTTCATTAAATAGTTTATACTTCAAGGGTGGTCTTATATAAATTTGGAGAAAAAATTTCACGCTTAAGGGTAGCAAATAAATAACTTCTTTTTAAGCAATTTGAAGACCGTTTTTATTTTGTGTTAAAAGTTATAATTATTTGAAATTAATCTTAATAGGGCAATTTCTGTTTTTACCTTTTTTATTTTTTTTTTTATTATTTCCATTAATCCTATGAAATTCCACTGTGGGACATAGGGCCTGCCACATAAATTGTCTCATAGGGGTGATTTTAATATAGTTATCACGCATGACAAGCGAGTTCTCAACGCATTTTTTAAATTGCTTGAGTTGTCATCGGGAAAATGCTGCTGCTGATATCCTGCTTCAGTTATACTCTGTCGCCCCTTACGACACCTACGGGACGAAACGGGATAGTGAAGGAATAACTTACGAATTTTCCGGGACCGATACGACTTAGGCACCTTCAAGAAAAGAGCTTACTCCTTTTTAAAAGACCTGCAATACAACATATTGCAGTTGTTCATGTGCGATGATACTCTCTTAACATCAACTAATTTTCATCTGTCTTTAAAAAAAAACTACAAAATAAAAAATTACTATATGTATTTATACTGGCTTTCTTACTATTCAAACCAGAACACAACAGTGAGTTCGATTTTTAGGGTTCCGTACCCGAAGGGTAACCGATAGGACCCTATTACTTAGCCTTCGCTGTCCCTCCGTCCGTCCGTCCGTCAGTCCGCCCGTCCGTCTGTCCGCCCGTCCGTCCGCTGTATCTCATGATATGTAATAGGTAGACAGTTAAAAATACTTTTAATTTTTATTATTATTTAAATCAAAAGAACATGCGCAATCTCAAGAATGTTACGATTTACATATATTAATTTCAGTCGAACATAAGCAATAAATATCTTTTTTATTCGCAGATCGGGTACTCTACACCAGAAATAAATTTCTCACCACTTCTAAGCCGGCTGTGGCAGGTTGAAAGCCCATAACAGAGGACCTTTCTATCGTAAGTGCTGAACATTGCAATAACAAACAAGAATTTTTATGTTATTTAAATATAAAAACGTCAATAAAACATTCAGAGATGTCTAGAAGCTTTTCGTTGTTTCTTAATACAATTTGTACATGTCTATAAATATAATACATCGAGCTTTAGAACGGGATTATGTGTGTGTTGTAACTTGGCAGGCGTTATTTGATACACGCAGATAACTTTTTTAATATAATATAAGAAATTATCACATTCTTAATGTAAGAATTACTCTCAAAATTGTTAAAATAAAATACGATTTTATTAAATTAGGGTGACAAACGATCACACAGTCCACCTGATGATCAGTGGATGCTGTGGCCTATAGACATCTATATTTATCCTCAATTAAGTATTAAAATATAGATGCTTTGTCACCCCTGAAGAGTAAGACGGAATGCCCCTTTTCCAGTAAAAATGGTCTTCGGTTCTCTACATTCATCGTTCGAAACACATCAGCATTAAGCTGCTATTTTACGCTGTGAGAGCGTGGTCCTTCCCCGGACCACGAATGTAACGCGGTTACATCTTTATGTTGGATATAATATACATGGCTCATAAAAATATAAAATAGTGAGCAGTTAGAAGTAAGTACAAGATAACATTAAAATGGATGCCACCGTAGCCAGGAATAGCGTTGCCGCCGGGGACTGGGGGCTGTCTCTTTGTTGCTCTCATCATTGGTGGGTATTTGCCATAGTTGCCACGCTTGGCGAGCGGGTTGGCAACCGCAATTTTTTTATTGTAATATTTCTGTTATCAGGAAGATGCTGCTGCCCATCTCCTGCCTGTTTCCCTTTGTCGCCTTTTACGATACCCACGGGAAAATATGAGGTAGTGTGTATTCTTAACCGCCACTACACGGCATTTTTAGATATTACCCATTTTATGATATTTGGCCCGACCCGGGATTCGAATTCTATAACACATAACGCCCACTAGACCAAAGAAGCAGTCAAAATGATTAATTTAAATGTTTTTTAAAAATTACGGGTTACAACATTCGGGACCTCTGCCTGTACACCTCGTCATGAATAGGTCCGGTCACTGCTAGTTATGAGACCACCAGATCAGCTTCTGTCTTATGGCCTGGACGCACCCCGCAATGGATTATTACTGTCTGGACTACATGCCCACATTATTAAATAGCTCCTTCTTGATTTGTAACCTTTGAGTTAGGATAATAAGTCAACGGAACCTCCTGAAACGTGATGTGTCTTATCTTTTCTTTTTCATTTTAGTTAAATTACTTAAAAAAAGTTTAAGAACTTAATACAAGTATCGGTACTATGCTATTACTAATACCCCTTTTGTTTTATTGTTGTCAGTGTTTACAGACCCCCATGTTCAAGTTATGATACCTTTGAAATAATTATGGAAGAAGTTTTAGTTAAGCTTAATAGAATAGAATAAATGTCTTGTAGTGTGTGAAGACATTAATATCAATCTCCTGGAAACTTCTACCATCAGTATTAAATTTTACTCTTTGTTCAAATCCTATAATCTTGATAATTTATTCTTTGAAGATACGCGTATTGCAGACAACTTATATTGATAATATTTTTACAGGTGTTGTACCAATCAACAAATCAATAACTCAAAAACTTAGTTCAGATCACTGTGGACAACTGGTTTCGTTACCTTATATGCACAAAAAACAGGTAGTTGAGAAAATTATGTTTGTTCCTATTACTGCAAAACGCTTGGAGAGATTTAGAAGTAATATGGTAAAAAACCTTCCATCGCTTTCTTATAAGAACAATGCAGACTACTTATATGGAGAACTATTTACCCTTATAAACAATGAATTTTTATAAAACATTTACTTCTAAAACATTCTCCAGAAACAGTCGCAAGGCATTTAAATGGGTGGGCGACAGTAGGAATTCATAAAAGCAGACGAAGCTTATATGACCTTTACCATGTAAAAAAATTATTCTAAAATGTTTAAAAGAGTTTGCTCCACAGCCAAAATATTAGTAGCAAACTTAAGACGGCTAAATATAATATTAAAATGACGTGGAGTATAATAAACAGCGAAACCGGTAAAGAGAAACTTTATAACTCAAACTATCAATTAAAAATTAATAATGAATTGACTAAATCAAATCAAGAAGTTACAGCGGTGTTTGAGAAATATTTCACTGATGTTCCTATCTTGACAACAGCGTCATTGAATACTTCTCCAACTATTGCCGAGTCATTACTTAACCTGTCTAGGCCAATATTAAATATTTTGAGAATTGTGTTATAATCGCGTTAATAGCTTCACACAGTAGTGAGGTCACATTCCCCCCGCGCCGACATTCCTTTCGAGCCGGCTGACCGGACACGCCTCGAGTTAGTGTAAAACTTTTGTGATCTGAATGGACGTTTCTTGTTTTATTACTTAATTTTTGTCACGAACGGAGTTAAAACTAGTACCGCTGTCGTTGGCGGGAACACGTGTTGTTCTTTACGGATTATTAACTTCGTTTAAAGTGATCGTGCAATTTATATAGAGATTTCGTTTGAAGTTCCTTTTTGACTGTACCATTACGTGAATAGACTGAACTAGTGCCTCAAGAAGGGAATTGTTCCGGGGCTACAAGAGAATACCTTCTCCGGGACAGCATCATGTCATCTAGCCCAGGCCACTTACACACAGTCTCACACAAATACCACCTACACTGACTACACTTTCATCAGCTGGGCAGATCCTGGTGAACAGTCTTCGCTCCCGAAGGTAAGTGCCTTCCCGTTAACTGGCCTTCCCCCTTGATTGTGATAGGATATTTCCCAGTGGCCTTCAGAGGCCCGACCTGCGTTTGCCCGTAGAATTCCTGCTTGGGCCCCGGGATAGCCTACTTTTGCAGGGGTAGCCATAGGCCGTATCATAAACAGAATGTTAAAACCTGTTTAAAAGAATTTGATTTGAAAAAGCATAATATTGTAAAATATTTCAAAACCATTGATGTAAAGAAAACTGCAGATTTGTGGGAAATTTCCGTTACAGTAATTGCGTCCATGATAGATTTAATTGTACCTCATCTTGCTATTATTTTTAATACTTGTATGGATTCTGGTGTGTTTCCTGATTTAATGAAGTATAGTAAAGTAATACCTTTATTTAAATCTGGTAGTACATTGGACCCCGCTAATTATAGACCTATTTCTGTACTACCAACTCTCAGTAAAATTTTAAAAATTTTTTTTTTGGATCAATTGTTAATTTTTTTTAATACAAATAAATTACTTCATAATAAACTCTTTGGTTTTACAAGGAGTCGCTCGACGTTTGACGCCGGTGTTGAGCTTATGAAATTAATGTTTAATGCCTGGGAGAATTCACAAGATGCTTCAGGTATTTTCTGTGACCTTTCCAAGGCTTTCGATTGTGTTCATCATGAGACATTAATCAGGAAATTACAACATTACGGTGTAAAAATTTGGCGCATAGACTTATTACTTCATATTTAAATAACAGAACTCAAAAAGTCGTAATCAATGGTAAAGGTTCCTCTGGATCGGTAGTATCAATGGGCGTTCCTCAGAACTTGATTCGTGGCCCATTCCTGTTGTTAATCTATATTAATGACTTACTTTATCTTGTAGGGGACAATCACGATATAGCATTATTTGCTGACGATACCTCTTTAATTTCCAAACTCAAACGGCAGTCAATTAATTATGACGATGTAAATAATGCTCTATCGAAATTAGTACATTGGTTTAACGCCAACAATTTGCTCTTAAATGGCAATAAGACAAAGTGTATTAAATTAACAATACCTAATGTAAAACATTCAAAAACCAATGTGCTCTTAAATGGGGAGGAGTTGAGTTTTGTGGATACCACTGTATCCTTGGTATTACTATTGACGCGAAACTTCAATGGGGCCCCCATATATCTAAATTAGCAAGCAGACTTAGTTCTGCAGCATATGCTGTAAGAAAGATTAGAAGTCTCACAGATGTTGAGACAGGTTAGTGTATTTAAGGTACTTTCATAGCGTAATGTCTTATGGAATTTTGCTATGGGGTAATGCGACTGATATTGAAGCTCTATTTGTTTTGCAAAAGAGAGCCGTACGGGCGATTTATAATTTAAATTGTAAAGAGTCCCTCAGAGAAAAATTTAAAGAAATAAACATATTAACTTTGGCATCGCAATATATTTATGAAAATGTAATGTATGTACATAAAAACATTAATAGCTTTAATAAGAATAAGGATGTTCATACCTTAAGCACTAGGAACAAACATAAGCTTGTGATGCCACTTACAAGACTCCACAGAATTAGTAATTCATTTATGGGGCAATGTATACGCTTTTACAACAAAATCCCAGAATATGTTCAAAGTTTGTCAATAAACAAGTTTAAAAGTTTTATTAAAGAAAAACTGTACAAAAAGGGTTCTTATAATATCAAGGAATACATGAATGAAAATAATCCCTGGGAATAAGGCGATCGCCACCATGCTGTTTCTATGAAAATTTATTTAGAATTGTATAAACAAAATTATTGTTAAGTGAAATTATGTTAAAAAATGCCCCGCTGGGTTTCTTTCTGGTTCTTCCCAGGACAGAGGTATTTTCCGAACCAGTGGTAAATAAAAAAATGAATTTCAATAAGTATTATGTTATGTATTATGTAAAATCTTTTATATTATGTAATAATCAATACTGGATAAAATTTAATCTGTTTTATTCTATTCTATTCTATTCCATTCCCTTCAAGAAAAGACTCTACTCTTTTTTAAAATGCCGGCAGCGCATCTGCGATTTTCCTGGTGTTGCAGTCGCTGCATGCTCGTTTGCCCCTTTCAAATATTAAAAAAAATCTGCAGTTAACCATTCCAAATAAGCTTGAAGTAATAATTAGTGACCGACCAAAGATTCGGTTTCGGTTTCGGTTTCGACAAGTTTCGGCAAAAAATCTAGTTTCGGTAATAGTTTCGGTTTCGGCAAAAAATCTGCCAAACCTTCGGCGGCGCCGAAACTCAGTGTTCGTGGATTATCGTGCGTCATTAGGATGAGTTCGTGACTCGTGTATTATTCATAATTATACAGAAGCAGAAACAGAAACTTTTTGTTCAAAATAGATTATAAATATACTTATTGAAAGTCACTTTTTTGTTTAATTAACACTGGATCGAAAAAAAACCTCTGTTCTTGGAAGAAGCAGCAAGAAACTCAGCGGGACTTTTTTTTAAATAACAGCTTACAATCAGAGGCGTAGCGTGGACTAATATAAACGTGGGCGCAGTTGCATTAGCAGGGCCCCTTTTCTTTCGTTCCAAGGATCTACCCAATAGATCTATCCTACCAAACATTCTTTGACACGACATACCTACTCATATACATTAATTCCTGACAAGTCTCGTATTCCGAAAATGTAACTGTTACGGTCTATGAAGGTAGTTACAACGGCCTCGCAGTCGCACTTAAGAGGGACTTCTTGCGAGGCCCCAAACAAACACACTTAAATTCGTGACTTTCCTTTTAGAGCGTGACAGTCATCAAGTTAGTCATCTGTGGTGAAGTCTGGGGGCATCGCATTTTAAGGGCCTCGCAAGGCCCCTTTAAGTGCGAGGTCGTAGGCGAGGGCCCATTTCGCCCACGCCTCGCCACGTCGCTGCTTACAATCATGTATGTAACACAATAATAATAATAATATAATTGGTGGCGATCACCTCATTCCCAAGGGTTATTATCGTCCATAAATTCCTTAATATTTGAACTTAGAGCAGGTTTTGTATATTTTCTTGGATTTTGTTAAGTTATGTGTATATTGTGTGTGTGTGAGTGTGATACATTAAGTTAATGCTCTCATTTAATAATATTCACAATATTGTGAACATAATAAAATATGTTCTCAATTAGCGAGTAACTTTTTATGGGTGTAAATGTTGACTTCTTTTACAAAATTGACTGTATGTCTTAACGTTAAATTGTTGATTTTTATTTTAAAATATATAAATATTATAATTACTGTTTTTCATTAACATGCATTACCTATATGTATATGTACAAAAAACATACTAGATTTCAGTATACAATAAAAAAAAACATGTATAAATATGTTTCGGTTTCGGTTTCGGCCGAAACTGACACCCAGACTGAAGGTTCGCTTTCGGTTTCGGTTGAAAATCGTGTTTCGGTCGGACGCTAGTAATGTTTGGGTGTCCATGTCAGTAGTCATGGATGGGGAATTCGAACCCATATGTTTTCGAGTTTATAATCCGGCCTCATCAGTAAAAATCCACTGTCTCTTTATGTCGCTAAAATCGCTTTATGTCGCTTAAAATATCATGGATGCGTTAAAGAATCGACTTACGAACCCTTGTGTCCATAGAGTAGTAGTCGAAGAACCAGGCTACAGCTATATTATGGTTGTAGCACGAATTGGTCAGCTTGACCGAGGAAAGTGACACGCTCCTACAGAATACTAGCATAAAAAAGCAACATTGAGTGTAGAGAACCGAAGACCCTTTGCAATGGAAAGGAGGTATTCCATCTTAGTCCTCAGTGGTATTTATGCATCTGTATTTTGATTCTTAATCAACTGCACTGTGTGCTCATTTGTTACCTGAATTTATAAAAAAATTGTATGATTTGATTGAGAAGGTGATCTGGAATACTTGGTTACCTCTACATAATACAAATATTTAAAAAATCACAGAAATGATTTGGTAAATTGTGAGATGATATTACGAAAATAAGTGTTTGGCCAAATTAGTTTTATGAACAAAGTTTTTATTATTCCAAGTTAAACATAATTCTAGCGTAAAAAAATACATACACCATTTAAAAATCCCATTACTTGGCAGTGTTGATTATAGAGTAATTATTCCACCACGCGTGCGTGTTGAAAGACTTCACATGTCCACAAAATATTTCATTCTTCAGTTATTTCTGTTAAGAAAGTGTGTCATGCATTCAACCACAAAACAAACTGAAATTGTATTTTTATTCCTTTTTAAAATGGAGACAAACTATTTCCGCATATTTATGAAAATATAAATTTTTCAAAAGGTAGCATGTCTCCAGTGACACTCGTATCTATGTAATTCCCGCGCCACATACTACAGTTTGAAAATGGCCTACGCTCTTTCAAGGCCCTTTCAAAATCATAGCCTATTCAAAATAAATGAGCCTCGGTTCTTTACGTATCTCGAATGTGAGTGCACGAAGTAATCAACGAAAGGTTATGTTAAATTTTCTTCGCTGAATTTCACCTAAATATATAAAATTACAGTCGGTATACTTCCCACCTCTGGGAACACGCTTCCTATCATAACATGGCCTCGAATTAATACTTATAAATTCGGACTAAAATTATAAATAGCACTAAAATTGCAATTAACATATTCTATACACACTATATATATATCGGAAATGACAACAGGAGATCCCAACTTTGATGTCGGAGAATTATTCAACAGAGTATTCCACTTGTGATCTTGGAAATACATCAGGATAGCGTTAATTGTTAAAAATAATAAAAGTGTGAGAGCGGATGTTCAACTTGCTCTCTTGCTTACGAAGTTTAATCATTATCAGTAATAAGACAACGTAACGCACTATACATTCAGTATAGTGAAATTACAGTTCGACCACACCGTAACACGTCTCTGCCACAATCACACACCAGTGTAACGTGAGGTACGTAATTACATGATAACACCAAAATATGTAAACCAACAGCAACACTACTTATCTCAATGTAACACTGGACAGCATCTCAGCAACACCAATCCTCCTTGTCTGCACTAGAAGAATTACAACAACGAACAGATCCACGACACTATCTTAGCACTAGTAGAATGACCACACTCGTTGAATGACTTAAGCGGACTCTCGCGCACGGCACCTACAGTGAACTTTATACTACAGACACAAGAGGGGGTTTCTCGATATACCCTCCCTTCTACCTCGATCCAATCGGGTATTTTATAGACTCTCCGACACGGCCATCCTGAAGTACGACCGTCCTCGGGCGTGTATCTTTATGCATTCCTGTAACAAACAACAATTCGTCCGCTCGTCCATCCTGACATGAGTGGGTACATATTATTAGTTCGGAAAACTAATTGTAAGTTGGCGCTGCTTGTTGCGCTATGGCGCCATCAAGCCATGACACGGCCATCCCTTACCAGCACCTATCCTCGGTAGTGCCTGTGGACAGAAATATGCTCAGAGATTAATCTAGCTCGGCTATCCTGCCAATCGAAACAAGATCGATTCCAAATGGTACTTTACTTCTCCTAAGTCTAAGTACAATAGCTAACTGTCATTATTGACAATGCCCTGTTATTAAGGCTTCATACACAGTGCTTCCTGCACAACATGATTTATCGTGGAAGGTCCAATCAACAAGTTCCAACACAGTAATTTTAACAATTTTGTTACTCTTTACAATTCATAAGCAATGTATATTCAACTCGTGAAACTTTCATTGAAATCTGTGCACCAACACAGACCAGAATCGCACCAACGATTCTTCACATATCCGCCGTCACATATGCCAGAATCGCACCAACGATTCTCCACATATCTGCCGTCACATATGCTACAATACACAAGGGGCTCTGTGCACCAACACAGGCCAGAATCGCACCAACGATTCTTTACATATCTGCCGTTACATATGCCAGAATCGCACCAACGATTCCCCACATATCCACCGCCAAATATGCTACAACACATCTGCCGCCACATATGCCAGAATCGCACCAACGATTCCCTACATATTTGCCGCCAAATATGCACCAACACAGACAGAAATCGCACCGACGATTTCCTACAGACCCATCGCCACATGTTACTCATGAGGTGCGGTCTAAAGTTTTGAGTATGAGTATACAAGCATTCTTAATCAAATTTGGTCTCACTACCACTGTCATCAACTATGACATCTAACTCTCGAGGTACTTGGCGATCGGGGATCTTCCTCAGATGATCATGGGGGTATTTGTGGGGTACTTTGCACACTAACATGACCGATTTCGGTTGAATTTACAATATTATTTACACTTTTGCTACAACACCATCTTTGATGAGAGGGCATCCGGCCCGGAATTATAATAAAATGGATACGACTCACCAGTATTCATCAGCACACCGCTGGGTTTGCTCACATAGTAAACATCAACACGTCGCTCACTGCTCTCCTCTGCGGCAGGCGTAAGGCAAGCGCACATGTCTATTAAAACAAACCAGCACACGCCATAGTTAGCTGCCATGAAGCAAGATCACGTGGTCAAAACAACAGCACAGGGCGTGCCACACTCGCAGAGCGAGCCGTCGCGCCGCACCAGCGACAGCGAGACACTGCGCCGCACCACGCACTCTAAGCGTCAACGGGAGCAGCAGGAGCACCTGAGGGCTCACAGGCTTCGTCGGGGTTGTCGTCATCGTGATAGCATACGCGCGCTCCGGGATGGCGCCCGCGTATACGCGCATACGCGACTGCCGAAACCAGGCCATGCTACAGCTGGACCTGGCTATCCGTTCCGACTAGCAAGGCACACACTCTTCTCACGCTTGCGCACTTGTAATCATATTACACGTGCTACTGTAATACAAAAGGAAACATTAAAAATATTCAGTAAGAACTTTTTTTTTAAATGCAGCACTACTCTCGGGACACCATTCGCCTTTCCAGGGCACCATATACTGAGCTGCAGCTACACGACAACCTCTGGTACGGTCCGATCCTCATGTAAACTTAAATACTCTCTTCAATGTGAGAAATAATTTGTTCTACTTCAATTTCGTCAGTTATACTTTGGTTTTCCGGCATTTTTGTCAACTAATTAAAGAGTTAACCTTAAGATAAATTTACTTTCCTCATGTATCAAATGGTGATCGGTGGCAGCGGCAATTAAGGTGTCCGCAGCGTCATAAGCCGACAGCTTACTTCCACTCAAGAGCGAGCGCCACAGCACCACGCCTTGCACTAAACTCTCAACATCAAATCCCAATTTTGTCGACTACGTAATACTCGGAGTAAACTGTAACACTTATCAACACATTAGAACACTAATATACTACTTAGTATTTTTAAGTCGTAGCACGTTAAAGTAAACATGTTCTTTTTTTCGGTACATCGTTTAAACATTTTTAACTTTAAAATTTGCCCATGTAAATCACACCTCGTGTATCAAATTATAACATAACTTGAGCAAGTTAAACTTCAACTGAATGCAAACTATAACTCATTTAGAATAACTCCAACATTTTTTTTTCGACATTTGTTACCATATTTGGGTACGTTTAGAAATAATGAAAGTATTTGCGGGTACTTTTTATTATAAATCGAACAAAAAGATTTAACTTTTGGCTTAAAACATTTCACTTTAAACTTTTACTCTACACTTTAATGATTCGTCAGTGTTGTAAATACGACAACAAACTTGATTTAAGAAATTGAACACAAGAACAAAACGCGAGGCAAATCATAGTATTTCACCAACGTAATAACCCTCACACTTTTCAAAGGTTATAGGTGGGCAGTAACAGGGACTTTATCCCACTTCTGATATCGGAAATGACAACAGGAGATCCCAACTTTGATGTCGGAGAATTATTCAACAGAGTATTCCACTTGTGATCTTGGAAATACATCAGGATAGCGTTAATTGTTAAAAATAATAAAAGTGTGAGAGCGGATGTTCAACTTGCTCTCTTGCTTACGCAGTTTAATCATTATCAGTAATAAGACAACGTAACGCACTATACATTCAGTATAGTGAAATTACAGTTCGACCACACCGTAACACGTCTCTGCCACAATCACACACCAGTGTAACGTGAGGTACGTAATTACATGATAACACCAAAATATGTAAACCAACAGCAACACTACTTATCTCAATGTAACACTGGACAGCATCTCAGCAACACCAATCCTCCTTGTCTGCACTAGAAGAATTACAACAACGAACAGATCCACGACACTATCTTAGCACTAGTAGAATGACCACACTCGTTGAATGACTTAAGCGGACTCTCGCGCACGGCACCTACAGTGAACTTTATACTACAGACACAAGAGGGGGTTTCTCGATATACCCTCCCTTCTACCTCGATCCAATCGGGTATTTTATAGACTCTCCGACATATATATAGTGTGTATAGTGTGGGATGCAGATCTATCCTAAGTTGCTCGCGTACTAAGATTTACGGCGAATGATTAACCCCTGAGCTATCTGGGCTATCTAATATAGATCTAATATTTTAACGATATGAAAGCCTCAAAAGAACAGCAACTTTATTTTCAAACGTATGTTACATTCACATTTATCTCCGTCCCTCTAAGGAGCGACAGGAAGAAGCACTTTGGCGAATATGTAGTGAAGTGATTTGGCGTTGTGGGGGAGAATTCAACACACAAAAAACATTGGACACCAAGGTAGTGTAGTAACTTAATCTGCCTCCGATGGGCCCCACGGAGGATGGAATAAAAAGTTCTATACCCTGAAGTACCACATCAGCAACAGAATCGGCAACAACGCTGGGATCTTCCGGCGAGAAGCAAACCCGCCCCCATGGGTAGGATGCAAAAAGAGACCGCATCCCGTCCCAACCGGCCGACCAATAGTGCCAAACATGGCGGCAAGCTGCAGATCGCAACTGCGATTGGAACGTGAGTGGCACCGTACTCCGGATCAGACAATGGTCCGAAGAGCCCAGAGGGGCATCGACGGAAACCTGATATCCGTCCGGATGAGAGGTCAGCAGAAGGTCCAAAAGGGAAGGTGTATGATCCTCCACATCTGTGATCCGCGTAGGCGAAGTAACCAGTATTAGACCATATGCCAAGGCAAATGCATACACAGATCTACCCGCATGATCGGTTTAACGGGAATCAAGCCATTCAGCGTGGTGGGCGTTAAAATCACCGAGTATCACGATCTCTGCTAATGGGACCTGTTGTAGCACGGAGTCTGCAGCCATTAGGACGTGGTCGATGAGTCGGTTTGTGTCGGCATTACCGCTATGGGACCTATAGAGGCACCCGTAGACGCGGGGATGGTCGTCGCTGTCTACGCGCAGCCATAGGATGGACAGGTCCGTACCTTCAAGACTGCCGAGGCGTCGAAAACAGATGTCCTCTATGACGCATACGCAAACTCCAGCCCGGGGCACAAAGGAGTGTTCAAATTTGTACCCCCGGTAGGAGAGATATGAAGTATCAGCCGGAGAGGACACCTGAGTCTCGGTTAAAAAGAGCAAGGCCGGCTTCGCCGTCTCTAAATGGTAATGGATAGCGTTAAGGTTGGAATTAACTTTCCTGATATTGCAGAAACTCACGGATAGCGTGAAAGGGGTCTCCTTGGTCTTATTGCGAGGGATTCTCCAGGGGAACTGGTACCCGCCTGGGGTAGTCTTCTGTTCAATTCCGCTACCAAGCTGATGGGGGGAATTGGGCCTCCGGCCACTTGCACTCACAAATCGCAATGCAGAGGTAAACGTCTACTTCACGCTGGTATTCTGTGAGGTCGTGCTACACCCCGGTTCGAGCCGGCCCATCCGTGTGACAGCAAAAGCTGCCGCGTGGCTCTACCACTGTTAAAAGATGGATTTCATTCTCATAGTTTACGTATTTAATAATAATAATATCAATATTTTTTTATCGTTTTTGTTAAAAAGAATATAAATACGTAGGTCACTCAATAAGTTTTGAGATATATGTACAAAAAGTATTTTATATACTATTAATATTTATTTTACATGTTTTCAAAATATTCTCTATCATGCTGTTAGAGAATGCCACAAGGCATTAAGTCCGCCCTTTAAATTCCTTATTATAAGGTGTAAAAAAGAATAAATATATAAATAAATGCTCTATACAAAGTTCCATTCGCCTAAACCAACTCTGAAAACACTTTTGCCAGTCTTGATATGACAGGACAATGATTATATATCGATAATTGCCTTTTATTTTCCGAATCATATTGATAGATCCATGTCTCGTCACCAGTAACAATTTCTGAAACAAACCTAGATGCCCCGATTTCAAAACGTAGACGCATTTCATGGCACCAATCCACAAGAGTCTGTTTTTCGCTTTCGGAGAACAAACGAGGGGTATCCATCGACAACAAAGCTTCCTCAATCCAAGATGTTGATGTAGGATGGTATGAATGCTCCCCATACTAATCCCTACAATCTTTTCGATGTGCTTTTATGTGATTCGTACTCACGAAGAATACTCATTCTCGCATCAAAATTTCAGTAGTCCATACATTCTGCTGTTACCGCTGTTTGCGGGGCCCCGGTTCTTTGGTCATCTCTAAGATTAATTTCACCCCTTTTGAATTCAGCAAACCACCTAAAAATTGTTGCGCGTGATGAACCTGAGTCCCCTAATACTGATTGTAACCGTTGTAAACTTAATTGTTTGGTTAAACCAAATTAAAATTATAATATATCATAGCGCGCAAATATTCACGGTTAAGATCTATCATTTTAAATAAAAAGCGCGGAAAGCGTTGCAGGAAAATTAATACAACTTTGTTATTTTAATATTGAGCAATTGGCTTATGGAGTTCTATTTTTAAATAAATTTGCTTTTTAGAAACATATAACATTTTTAAATTTCGAGAATCTCAAAACTTATTGAGTGACCTACGTATAATGTTTTTTTTTCTGCCTCTGAGTTCGTTTGGGTAGGGACGACCCTCTTATCTTTTCCTGTCGTCAGCTAAGGAGCAGAGCCTGAACTACTGTGTTATATTCAGAAGGTTATAGAGAGCCAGTATAATGAGAGGATGTGTAGCATTTACTCCTAGCCCTCGGAAGGTTACAACACAACCACAGTATAAATAAATAATATATTTATACTGTGACACAACTAAGCTCCTTTATTTGAAGTTGGTTGCATGTGTCCTTGGGCTGCAAAATCCACTTACCATCAGGTGGAACGTAAGTTGACTATATACGTCTAAATAATTAATAATATTTTATAATCTTTTTAATATCTTTAAATATTTTTAGTAGTATGTTCTATTTTTTTTTCTGCTTTTGTTTGTATTCAACAGTCTAAAAGATTTGAAATTTTTATTAAGCGTCATACGTACGTGGTAATGATAATACGAGTGAACAAATGCTCACTCAAGAATAGAATGATTTAAAATAGTATTTTTGGGAAGAGTAAGGTAAAAGCCAAAAACAGTTTTGACGGTATTATGATACATTTTTATTAAAATACACAAATCGGTTCTTGATTAAGAATCAAAATGCATGTGAGTTGTCACCCTTTACTGAGATGAATTATTTTTTTTTATAGGATAAGGGTTACAAACGAGCACACAGTCCACCAGATGGTAAGTGATTGCTGTGGCCCATAGACATCTACATCTATTTTCGATTACGAATCAAAATGCAGATGCGATGTCACACGTGAGGACTAAGATGGAATGCCTCGTTTCCAGTAAAAAGGGTCTCCGGTTCTCTGCATTCACCATACGAAACACAGCAGCGTTAAGCTGCTATTTCACACTGATATTCTGTGAGAGCGTGGTTCTTCCCCGGTCGAGCCGAACCATTCATGCTTCAACTATAATATAGCTGCAGCATGGCTCTACTATAAAAGAAGAAACTGAGACAGGATACTTTGCCCCATAGGCACCCTTGAGGATTAAGATGGAATAAATGCCGATTATAGTAAAATAAAAAGTGCTATAAGTCTATTAAAATATATCTACTATAGTTTAGTCTTTTTTTGAGATTATCAAAAAAACGTTACATACGAATTTTATTATTATTTTGATTACTTAAGCGAATGAAAATCGAGCAAAAAATTCCAATTAAAATTCTACATTTCCAATTAGAATTTAGAAATTAGTTCTGCGATAAGTGAGTTTTAAAAACCTGTTTTATATTTTATATTTTATTTAAAAACCTCTTTAGTATTTTTATAGAAATTGTTGAAATTTTCTTCATCATTACGTAATATAAATTAAATCTAGTTAATTTATAACAAGCTGCAGCGTGGCTCAACCACGTGAAATTGATGATGATTGTAATAATGTTTAAATTTAATTTATTCATATACTAGAGCAAACACTACTGCTTCTCTAGATACAGAAAAAACTATCAAGTGCAATGGAAGTAAGCCCTTTATTATGTGGACAGTTGGACTAAATAAGTATTTAGCTCGGTGGGTTTGTTTTTGCCATAAATAACACATTTAAAGAGCCGTCCGAGATCCATCTAGTAACAATGAAATTGTAGATTACAATTTCAAGTTCACCTGATAGACAATGAAGGAAAACATCGTAAGGTTACCATAAATTAACGGGGACGGGGAATTAAGGATATCAGGACATATTGAATGATTGAATTAGATTGCAAAGATAGACTCTTCCATGCTCCAAAATCCACTTCAGAAATGAGGGAAAAGCGCGGGAGGTATTATTATTAGAGTGTAATACTTTATTTCACTTTGCAATTATATTGGCACTCAAATCATTTCTCCTTCGACGATGTCTTTTCCGCTGTTTACAGACTAGTGGAAATTCCGCAGAAATGTTACCATTTCAATTTTCTATAGTAAGCTGCATATTTTTAACTCAACTGATGACAGCCAGTGTGCTTGTTATACAGCTAGCATCAGGTAGTTTAAATTATTAAAAGAGATGAAGCTGCATATCATAAAAATTATTCGCATTTACGATATTGTCACAATTTTGTATGACAATGATGTTGCTAATTAAGGCCTTAACAGTGGTTGAAATGTCTAAATCTTGGATATTTAAGTAAAAAAATGTCAATAACTGTTCATTTAATCCACAAAGAAAAAATACAAGGTAACAGAAGAGGATTTGGTAAATGTTTTTAATTGAACAAAATTGTATTTTTATCAAACCCTTATTAGAAAAAGAGTACCTATCTTTGTCATATTTTGCAATATTTCTCCAAAACGGCACAAGCTTTTTAAATAGTTCCTACACTAAAAAAAGGTATTAAAAATATTAATATTTTTAATTGAGAGTTTTATTTTTATTCCCCGTTTTATAAGAGAATATATCATTTTTCGCTGAAATTGAATATATTTACGCGAGCGCGCATGTTCCGGCGCCAAAGAGAATATAACCACTACGTTCATCCGTCGCCCTGTCACAGCTCACAGTCTGTTTTCGGACATCACAGAGTACATTATATATTACAGACATAGAGAAAACAGCTGATATTCCAGAGTGGCGCTATCTGCTTCTAATTACAGGAACTAAAAATTTGCCATACATACGTATAATGAGAACCTATATATAGGTTTATTGCGACCGAACCAGACCGAACTAAGAGAACTGAATTTCCGCCATATTGTGACGTGCTAGCGGGAAAAATACGATTTGTTATTTTAAATTAATATTTCCCATTTACACGTCATAATATGGCGGAAATTCAGTCCAATTCTTAGTTTGGCCGCATTATACACTATTTTGTGTACTATTTACGTAGGTACTAGAAATATATTAGAAAATATCATAGAGATACGACTGGAAATATATTATGTACTTACAGAAAATATATTTGAGGGAACACAAAAGAAATAAACAAATAATATGATTAATTTTTATTTTCTACTTTTCTTAAAATATTCGTAACATTATTTTTGTATTGCGTCCTCTACATCATAATCAAATCTGGTGCCCTTCAACAATTTATTAACATCACGACACCAGTTGAAAATGAGGAAATTCGAACTCAAATCAAAGATATAGTTTGATAGTTCGGAAATATGTTTTTCACATTTAATTTTTTTTTTATAGGAGAGGGGGCAAACGAGCATGCGGCTCACCTGATGGTAAGTGACTACCGCCGCCCATGAACAACTGCAACACCAGGGGAATCGCAGATGCGTTGCTGGCCTTTTAAAAAGGAGTAGGCTCTTTTCTTGAAGGTCCCTAAGTCGTATCGGTCCGGAAAAATCGCTGGTGGTAAACTATTCCACAAGGAAGTTGTGCGAGGAAGAAAACATCTTCTAAATCGCACAGTGGTGGACCGCCAATCATCCAGATGGTGTGGATGGTATCGGGAGTTCTGCCGCGATGTGCGTTCGTGAAATTTGGCGGCTGGGATTAATCCGAACAATTCCTCAGAGCACTCCCCATGGTAGATGCGAAAGAAAATGCAAAGGAATGCAACATCTCTTCGCAGTGCCAATGAATCGAGCCGATCGGAAAGGGCTCGGTCGTCGACAATTCGAGCCGCTCTGCATTGGATGCGGTCAAGTGGAAGGAGCTGGCACTGGGGAGCCCCTGCCCAGAGATGGGAACAGTATTCCATGTGAGGCCGAACTTGCGCCTTGTAAAGTAGCAGGCGGTGTGCCGGCATGAAATACTGTCCCGCTCTGCTGAGCACGCCAAGCTTTTTAGAGGCCAATTTGGCCTTCCCTTCCAAGTGACCACGAAACTGCACGTCACTGGATATGTCGACTCCGAGGATACCGATACTGGCTGAGGCAAGAAGGGGAGTGCCTTGAAACTGAGGAGATACGACAAAGGGGTTCTTTTTAGCGGTAAACGCGCAAACTTGTGTCTTCTGAGGATTAAATTGGACTAGATTTAGTCGCCCCCAATCCGAGACTTTGTTCAGCAAAGACTCGACTTCAGACACAAGTTTGTTCCGGTACTCAGCGACGTTTTCCCGAGAAATATTGGCACGGCCGGTGTATAGAGCATCACCAGTGCTGTCATCCGCATAGCAATGAATGTTACCAGTTAGCAACATATCATTGATATGCAGAAGAAACAGCGTTGGTGATAGCACACAGCCTTGTGGAACACCAGCGTTAATAGGCTTGTAGTCAGAGCATGCACCGTCTACAAAGACCTTGATGCTCCGATCTGCAAGGAAGCTGGTGATCCAATTGCACAATTTCTCGGGAAGCCCATAGGAAGGGAGCTTCGAAAGAAGCGCTTTGTGCCAAACCCGATCGAAGGCCTTCGCAATGTCCATGTTTCAAATGTAATGAAATCCATATTACCTAATGGTTATACATAAAACTATTTTTATATATTGCCTTATATTTTTCAAGATAATTATGTTTGACAGTTGACGTAAATCACAGTGGACGGATGTCAGAGTTGCGGAGTGAATAAAACTTTTTGAAGTCGTTGTGATACCAGACTAATTTATTTTTTGTCAAAAGTGCCATCTACATTTAATCGTAGTAACCTAAATTCATTAGGTTTTTTTTTGTATTGGACAGGAATATTACTAACTGTTAATACGGTGTCGGACATCGTCGAGGGTGGCCGCGCGCCGGTGTTGGAGCGACTTCGTTCAAATATATATATTAGTTTTTTAAATGTTAATACTCAATTATAAATATTTTTATGACTAGAAATACTTAATTTAGTTAATATCTGTACACTGGTAACTGTAAATATTATTTATTAAATTAATTAATTTTTTAAGTGCCCAAAGAAGAAGAAATTTTCGCAGCGACGTTGATTAGTGAAATTGAAAAATGCATTTTTATATAATTTAGATGTGGAACGACGAACATGCTCTCGTTACTTAGATTTCGATAGTTTTTAATACTTATGTTATTTTATTGTTGCATATTTTTATTAATTAGTTGATACTGAATTTTATAATTATGTTGTGGTGTTGGTACTATGATAAAACAATATAACAGGAATATTAAATGATATCATCACTCAACGTGGACTCCATATAAGGAGTAGAAATAACATCTATTTGGTTCAGTAATATCATATTATATTTATAGAAGAAGATACCATTCATGTGGCTCTACCTGGAACCACGTAACACAAACCCTGCCCCCTACCTATGTACCTACGTCACAACCACTATATATAAGTCTCCTCCAACCCAATAAAGAGAGAATTATTAAACTGCATCACTGAGTTTAAATTACTGCTTGTCCAAACATTACATGGCGACCCTGCCAGGCGGTGCGCTGCTACAATGCACGCGCACCGCCGGGCCTACTATTTAAAAAGAAGAAAAAATATTATAAGAAAACTTAATTAAATAATGGACAGTTTTTAAGAGGATTGACAATTTAAAAAAAATATATTGTAACGGAATGGACGCAATACCGGATGTGACGAAAAATAAACAAATATGAATACAAGAAGAGGCCACAATAATTATTTTATTGAAAGTGACTTAAAATTTAAAATATATAATATATAGTACTATGAAGACGAGTAACGAGGAAGGAGGAAAACAAATAGTGGATTTTTTATATCATGACCAAAGATCAAAATTTAAGATTCGGCAGATCTATTTAAAAAGAAAAGAAGCAGTTGTATTCATGCGAGCACCACCCAGAAGAATGCGAAAATTGAGCCAAAAAAGAACAAAGAAGAAATTAAGAGTTATGGTGTTCTATCTTGAACTGCGTGACTGGGTGTACGCGCTTAACGAAAAGTAACAACCAAGAACATGGGCGGTTATCAGACTAAAGAAGGGACCATGATTGTGCAAAATACAATGGGAAGCAATAAGGCAGGAACTGAACAATTGCAATTTCACCTGACTATGTTATATATTTCGTAAAATTATATTAGGTGTACTCTATTCTACATATTGGTGGTAAGTTATGAATATTTCTTTAGAACAGTTATATGAGAAATTAAAAAAAGTTAGAGCATATTTAATAAAAATTGCATCGAGTTAACCTGAAGGGAAAAATTTTAGATACCAAACTAAAAGTGGTTATAATAAATTTTAATATTAAAGTAAAGGAAGATAAGATTAAATCTACTGATATTCCATTCAAAACTTTAAGAATTGAAATTTTTCATGTTGTTTTGCTATTATATTTTTTTTAAAGTTAGTACGTATTAAATATTCTGTGTTTAATATAATTTGATTAAGTTGAAAATATTTATTCAGACATTTAACGATTCAATTGCAATTTTATTAGTTTTATTACTTTGTCTAAATAAAAACTATACCGCAATAGTATAAATTAAGTTAGGTATACACTTATTTGGTACTTCTATTAAGGCACAAGACTACTTTACATGCACTTTCATTCAGTTATAGTTTTAATTATTTTATTACTGTGTCAAGTAAAAGATGAATGAAATAATGATATACCATAATAGATTACATTTTTTACGTACTTGATTTCTCCATAATTTATAGTTAAATAACACTGAGACCTTAGATTCTATAAAATTATATAATCTAAGACTGTGACACATTTCGTCGTTTTTATTTTTTTTGGAATCCAAATTTTAAAAAGGGTTATAGACAATTCGTTTTATTTTTAGTTCTAAAAGCCGACGGTACTGTCTTAAAGTTATATTATGATAAATTAAAATTATTTTTTTCTTTCAAGGTTTTAAATAAATTAATATTTTCTTATATGTAAACTCGATGGCCGTTACAGCGATTGTTTCAATTAATTTTTGTATGTGATATAATTAACATTTTTAGAGCCAATGAATAAATGTATGTACTATAACTATAAACGACAAAACTAAGTTTCTGTGTAAATTTAAAAAAAAAATTCTTAGAATCTCATTTTAAGGTTGCATTCATATTACATATAATATATTCTACAAGTTATCTTAAAATTAGGTATAAATCACACCGTGTGATCTGATCATAGTTCGATGCAATCGGAAACGTTTCATATAGGTACTTACTTTCGAATTTAAAACAAAGGTGTCTCAAATTGCTGTTAAGAATATAATTTGTATTTTGATCTGTCTGGTGTTATCTCTGTATCATGATGACTTATGTTCCCGTTAGTATTTCTTGGTTCTGTATCATAACATGAAATGTAGTTTATTCCTTTCGATTTTACATTTATTGAACTTTTAAATCATAAACTTTTAACTATTATAATTTAATATTTTCTCGGAAAATAGTACTTACTTGCGTGTATTATGAAAATATTTTCTTCGCTTTATATGATTTTGAAACTCATTATATTATGTAGACAATTAAGTACCTAATTAATTTAAAATTTGTTGTGCCCATATTGTGAGCCTCAACCCCTAAGTGACAATGATGTAACTAAATATTATACGGGACTATATGATATAAATTTATAAAAGACGTAAGTAAATTTATGGATAAGTTACGGAGTTTATCATTATGAGTGAAAAATATTGATAGAAGTATAAGTAGAAAGTGTGGCATAGGTAAAGAAAATTGTCGGTGGTTAGCATATCCACATACAATCAGCCTGATCAGCTGAGAGTTTGGAAAAACTAATAACCGATTAATTTTAAGGTTGTTCGGAAAAGATTAAATGTAGAATAACTTTTAATGTATTATCAATGAGGGAAATGAGAATTTATTATGAATTGTATAGGAATATTGTCCATAATCTTGGGTACTATTAAATAATGAGGTATTGGTAAGTACCATAAAGTAAAGAAATAAATAGAAATAAAACGAAAGTTGACCTGCATAAAATAAGTAATGGAGAGATACGGGAACGTCCATCACTGGTAAAGCATATAGTCCTCGAGCAGGGTATGTTTCCATGATTGGATGATAAAATCGGAAGTAACGGGTACTAGGGAACAATACCTTCAGTACAAGTGAGATGTGAACGAGTTTACTCATATTAGTACTGTTGGGGACCAGAGAAGTCTTAAATTTGTTACCCTTAATAATGGTACATAGAGGTCACATCCTTCGTTGGATCATAGTGTGAACTTAGTTTTCCTCCGTGACAATTGTTGGAGTCTTTTAAAATGACTTAAACGTTGACCTCAAGGTTGTGCGCACAACCCAAGGTATAGTTCTACCTTGAGATAATATGATAAAAAAGTTAATGTACCAATAAAATTAAATGAATGTTATGAAAAAGAAATATAATACCCAAGTAAATGGGGGGCCCATATTTATAAAGTACCCGCGTGATAAATATCACGAAATAAAATATAAATGAAGTGAATTAATACTCCGATTCCTGGTATCTAATAAATAAATAAATATATAAAGCTAGCTAAAGGTCAAAAAAAAAAATAATAAGAGATAAAAGAAAGTACGTACAAGAATTATGAAAAAAAAGGCCTGACAATCGAAAACAAAGGATATGAGAGTAGTGTTAGTATTTATGAAAATATATAACACGCAAAGACATGAGAACAATTAAAATAAGGTAATAAAGGGATCCCTCGAACAAATCTAAAAAGTTAGATATTATGTAGTTATTTCGCATTTCTATATTATTACCTACAATCCTACTCAAAAGGCTACTTAGAAGCTACACATCTAGTAACTATAGGAACGATCCACACAACCACACAAAAAAAAACCCAATTAAATTTGATAAATACATTTTCGCGTAGATTTACATTAATTTACGATTTTTTTATTTATGCACATTGACTCATAGTTACAATAACTATACCTTAAACTTCTCGTGTTATATTTTTTTTTTGTTGTTTATGAATAATTTGTACAATTTTAAACAAAATTTGGTATATTGCTTACTAAAATCAAATCCAAAGCGTATCGATACTCTATTATTATAAGTTTGATAATGTAATAATATTTTTTTTTCTCTATATAGACAGTCAAACCTAAGTTTACGTTAATACATATTTACTTAAAAAAAAAAAAATTGTCTTCAAATGTTAAACAAATATTTTGTTATAACTTCTAAATTATTTTTATTAAACTTAACTTTATATTTTAAACTCTGTATTCAATTAAGATCAAGAATCTTGAAATCTAAAATTAAAAAAAGTAATAATGTGTATTCGACTTTTATGAATAACTTAAATAATAAATATTCGATAATGTATGTAAATGTATTATAACAATGCCATGTAACCATCTTAACTACGTACATTAAAAAGTGCTTGATACTGTAATTTTCAAATACTTTTAAGTGTACTCATAATAAAACAATTTGTAAGTTATTTTGAATTAGATATTATGCATGTGTCATACGATGTAATTTCAAACCTTTCCTTATACGTGCTTTGTGGACTTTATAACAAAGGTGTGTCACAAACCGCTTACGCGGCTGTTGCAAGATGTATTTTGATCTCTGTTGTTATGATCATGATTAGGTTGCATTACATTATGTTCTTTGTTCTGTTCATCTTAAAATGAAATGTAATATTTTTAATTTTTATAAGTCATCGTTCTCTGGAAAAATTGTTAAGTATTAATATATAACCTATTTGTGTGGATCATAAAAGTAACGATTAATCAAATACAAAGGTATAAATAAGTGAAGTATAAAGTATTATAATTGTATACTAATAGTATAAAATGTGAAAAAATATATAAGGAAGAGTAGATAGTACTTAATGCGAGTATCCGGATAAGTTACTTAATAAATGACTAAATAACTCAATATCTAAGTACGTTACAATAATGTGTCGACCAAAATAATATACCTTCACGAATGGTCACCTAATTATGTCAAATACGTATGTTGTATGTATGCATCATACTATTTTTAATGTGACTGACGAATTATTATGTGTTTAGGAGGTTTGGCCAGCCGTCCTACCCAAATCAAGACGAATTTTACATATTATACTTAATAATTTTATTTATTTACTTTTAAGGATTAATTTTTTACAGTATAAAAAAAAATTTTGTTTTATTTTTTATTTTTTTGTCGGTGGGAGGTGTGGTATAGGTATAACCCACGACTATATAATAAGTATATAAAGTTAAAAATAAAGAACTTATAATAAAGCTATCATTATATAAATTAAGTGTAAGACATATGTAAGTCGTAATAATAATTACATTATAAAAATGATGAGTAGTTTTAAGAAAGTATTTAGTATTATATAGTGTCATATGTTTAAAAATTTAAAAAATCTAACTGAATTTTAAATTTTTTTAAATAAGGAAGGAGATGTGGTGTCGGTACTATGATAAAACAATATAACAGGAATATTAAATGATATCATCACTCAACGTGGACTCCATATAAGGAGTAGAAATAACATCTATTTGGTTCAGTAATATCATATTATATTTATAGAAGAAGATACCATTCATGTGGCTCTACCTGGAACCACGTAACACAAACCCTGCCCCCTACCTATGTACCTACGTCACAACCACTATATATAAGTCTCCTCCAACCCAATAAAGAGAGAATTATTAAACTGCATCACTGAGTTTAAATTACTGCTTGTCCAAACATTACAATGTATTACAATAAAACGCTGTTTTTATGAGTATGACTTTATGAAATATTATTGGGGAGGGAAATATAGATACAGATACTTACATTTAGGTACACTGCTATCAAATTAAATCGAACAATTTAAATAAATTAAAAAAAAATGGTTTTTCCCTTAGTATAAATAACTATACCTAGTCAGGTCATAAGTATTGTCACACAGTAAAAACTGTTCTTTTAGAATGCTGGCCACAAAAAAGTTTATTGAATTCGAATTTTGAATTGTTCATGAAAATAAAACTGTATACTTTTTAGAATTTTACTCATTTTTAAATATGGAGTGGACTCTTAAAGAAGACCGTGTTGCAGTTATTGCGTTGCATCGTTGCGGTTACGCGCCAATTCAAATTTTTGACTCTCTGAAATCAAAAGATTCGTTTATCGTACTATCAAACGATACAATGAAGACTCTAGTGTAGATGACAGGTCAAGAAGTGGTCGCCCTCAGTCTGTTAGGACTCCAGCAGTGATAAAAGCTGTGAAGGCGCGAACTCAAAGTAATCCTAAACGTAAGCAGAAACTGTTGGTGTTAAATGAAGATTTAGGGCTTCGGGCATATCGAAGAAAAACAGGACATCGTTTGAATGCTCGTCTAATGGACCTGAGACTGAAGAGATGCCGCGCTTTGTTGAAGTGGTACGCGGGAAAAAAATATCGGGAAATTCTTTTCTCGGATGAAAATTTTTTTTCCGTACAAGAGAGCTACAACAAACAAAATGATAAGATGTACGCACACAGTAGTGACGAGGCGAGCAACCGTATTCCGCATGTCCAAAGAGGTCATTTTCCATCCTCGCTCATGGTATGGTTGGGAGTTTCTTATTGGGGCTTAAAAGAGGTACATTTTTGTGAGAAAGGTGTAAAAACGAATACAGTTGTGTATCAAAATACAGTCCTGACGAACCTTGTGGAACCTGTTTCTCATACCATGTTCAATAACGGGCACTGGGTATTCCAACAAGATTCGGCGCCAGCTCATAGAGCGAAGAGCACACAAGACTGGCTGGCGGCGCGTGAAATCGACTTTATCCGGCACGAAGACTGGCCCTCCTCCAGTCCAGATTTGAATTCGTTAGATTACAAGATATGGCAACACTTGGAGAAAAAGGCGTGATCAAAGCCTCATCCCAATTTGGAGTCACTCAAGACATCCTTGATTAAGGCAGCCGCCGATATTGACATGGACCTCGTTCGTGCTGTGATAGATGACTGGCCGCGCAGATTGAAGGCCTGTATTCAAAATCACGGAGGTCATTTTGAATAAACTTTAAAGTCATAAGAATCTATGTTTTGTAAAGTTCATTTTGGTATATAAATGGTTACATAATGAATAAACTTGTTTCAATTATTTTATATTAAACATGACCTGACTAGGTATAAAGACATTCTTGGGTTTATGTTTTTTTTTATGTTAGACAAACTATCATCTACAAAATGTAAAAATTTTAAATTGGAGAGAGGTTTCTCTACGTGATAAAGTTAGAAATGAAGATATTCGCAGTAGAACCAGAGTAACTGACATAGCCCAACGGAATATTACAGTGAAATGGCAATGGGCTGGCTATATAACTTGGAAAACAGATAAAAAATAGGAAGAAAGGTTCTCGAGTGGCAACCTCGTACAGGTAAGCGAAGTAGTACTCAACCTTTATTCCTCTTCACGTATTCTCATACGCTTTTCTTCACACATACACACTAACACACACACACACACACACACACACACACACACACACACACACACACACGCACTCTCACACACACACACACAAATAGTCGCAAATAATACTTACCTAGTACTATTAGGCAAGATTGAATAGGTTTTTGTTAAGTCAGTGCAATTCACCATCTTAGGCTACATAACCACTTACCGATGGGATTGTAGTTGCTTTAATACTTGCTGGGTAAATATAGTAAAAAAAAATTTACCCTGTGGAAGTTTGCATTTAGATATAATTTTTCTAACCAAACATAAAAATATGATGAGAATATGTACATAAGTATAAAGGTTGCCTCACACGGGACAGTAATAATATAATATTATATCTTCCATTATCTACGCATGAAAACTTTTAAAATCTCTGAATCCCGAGGTATGTTCATATTAAGAGTCTGAATAGAGCCACATTGTATTGTAATTTCACGTCGTTATCGATAAAAAATTGTATATATTTCAGGTGGTGGTTTGCAAAACACGATTCCAAAAAAATTCACTCAATAGAAAATAATTGCAAAGTTGCTTCTGAAAATACTTAAATTTTCAACGTCAATTTTTTCTTACGTGGTAGAGCCATGCTGCAGCTATATTAGTAGTAGGTATAGTTGTAGCACGAATGGGTCGGCTCGACCGGAGAAGGGCCACGACCTCACAGAATAACATGTAAAATAGCAGTTTAACCCTGCTGTGTTTCGTATGGTGAGTGTAGAGAACCGGAGAACCTTTTAACTGGAAACGAGGCATTACATCTTAGTCCTCACGGGTGACAACGCATCTACATTTTAAATCTTTATTGAGGATTGATGTAGATGTCTATGGGTCACAGTAACCACTTACCATCAGGTGGACTGTGTGCTCGTTTGTCACCCTACCCTATAAAAAATTATATCATTTCAAGTCAGTGTTTTACATTTATAGATCAGTTATAAAGAGCCAAAGTTCTTATTAAAATAAATGTGAAAGGGATTTTATCTGCAATAATAATTTTCATCAAAAATAACATAGACTTATAAAAGTCATATACACGGTCAATCATACTGAAGATTATCAATTGTACTACAAAATATTTAAAAGACTATTTCCAGTATAATGACCCGAATATCATATTTAATGTTTGACTCGCATGCTTAATAGTTTTATCACATGGCTAAATGATCGACTATTATATTATGATAAGGTCATGCTTTTGTAGAAAAAGTTGCAAGAAATTTTAAATAGCGGACCTATTGGTTTGTTTTACTTTTCACTTAATTAGTGAAAAACCAAAGAGCATACTGGCATTATACTCAGGCCCATCAATTGGTATGGAAAAAAATAATTTTACCAGGTTTCGAAAAATCAATCAAAGTTCAAAAAAAAACATAAATATTAAAATCAAAAATTTATATATGTATGTCTATACATACATATTATAATGATTTATGGCCGCTTAGTCATTGACGGTGACTCAGTATAAGATCCTACAGTCACGCCAAAACTAAGAGGAGAGAACCACTGTAGAAAAGGTAATAATTTATTGCGGAAATTTTGTGATAAAATTAAAAAATTACAAACTTATTCAAGTTAATCTAGCTTAGTCTAACTTATCCTTATGCGTTACAAAATAAAACAAATAATAAAATAGTGAGATGTCGTCAGTTTTTAACGAGATATAACAAAAATAAACAAAAAGATAAATTTCATAAAATTTCAGTATTCAATTGATTATATACCGCTGACACTTAATCACGCTTTTCGAAACCACACCAGTTGTAAACAATACTCGTGTGAAAAGAGAAAATCTTCTTTTCAAATTTCCGCCGAGTTGTAAGTAGAAGGCCAAATAGGTCATGTGTCAATTTTAATTAAATATGTTTTATATGAAGTGATGTTGACTACGTTTCATCAATTAACCATTGGTAAAAATTAAAACAGGAATTTTACAATTGTGTTTACAAGAAACAATATGAGTTGAACCTTGCAGCTTGTTCTTTATTTTTATTAGAAATATATATATATATATATATATATATATATATATATATATATATATATATATATAAATGTATATATTATTAATAAATAGTTCCCATAATATTTTGTATTATTTTTTATTTTGCCCTATCTGCAATGTTCTACGCTCTATAGAAAATGTGGCGTATGACATGACTGACAATCTCTCGAACGTTTTATCTAGGTACAAAGATGTTTTACTTTTTCGTCGCCTCCACATTATATTTTTGTCAGCATAAGGTACCCTTCTGTATCTGAAACGAATATGAATATTGCTACAAAGTAAAGTAATAGGTTATACAATTCCCTCTACTGGGCACAGTACTCTTTTTAGGGTTCCGTACCTTAAAAGGAAAAAACGGAACTCTTATAGGATCACTTTTTTGTCCGTCTGTCTGTCTGTCTGTGTGTCTGTGTGTCAAGACCCTTTTTCTCAGGAACGCGTGGAGGTATCAAGGTGAAATTCATATCAAATACTCAAGTATACTGTCCTTTAGAGCTGTGAAAAAATCAAACTTCTAAGCCAACGCAATCAAAAGATACAGCCGTTTATGCCGTAAATTTTCGACATTCGCAAGGGAATCAAACCTACAGGGTACTTTCCGTGAACTCAGAATCTTGAAATTGGTACGAAGCAACGTATTACAGCACAGATAAAGGAAAAATTGCGAAAAGAATAAATTTTTAGTTACAATATATAATAAAAATATTTTAATAATTTTAAACTTTTATACCAACAGATTTGTTAGGAACCCTCGGTGCGCGAGTCCGACTCGCACTTTGGCGTTTTTTTTTATTTCTGAGAGGGTTTTAGGGCAAGGAAGTGCCCGCCGCGCTGCCCCAATGCGTGTTGACGAAAATTGCAATTACAAATTTCATTCGTGCTGTCGGGGATCAAACCCGGGAAAAATTTACAGCGAACGCTTTGACCCAGATCTACACAAATAAATACGATTTAACATATATAATAAAAAACTCTTACGTACTTGAAACTTGAACACTTAATAGCTCGTGACGCCTACCGGACAAAGCTACAGCACAATGTAATTGAAGATGCGTAACCGAGACATAATTCTCAGTGACGCGCAAGCATAACAGGCAGTTTGTCACTTATATAATTGTCATCTCTGCAGTCTATTAATCTTTGCACTTTTATAAGTAATACAGAACGTAGTTGCTAGACGGTGTTGACGTCGGCTGAAATCTCTGCGATCGCCGTTTCGAGGTCATTCAGGCTAGTTAAAGCCTTAAGACAGAACTTATGTTGAAGAACTTACGAATGAATAATATGACTTACATAATGATGAATGAATGAATATACTTTTATTGTACACCACGAACAAATATAAAAATGTCATAACAAAAATCTGATTATAATATGTACAATTTGGCGGCCTTATCGCTACATAGCGATCTCTTCCAGGCAACCAAAGGTATAAAGTAATACAAACAATGAATAGGTAGGTGGTAGGTGGTGCAATATAAATATACAAATAATAAATGCAAAAAAAAAGATATAAATAACTAAGTAATACATGAAATAATATAAATTACTAACACATAATAAAATATAAGGTAACACATATAATATATACATATACATGCACATATACACATATACATACATACATATACACATATATATATATAAACATATATACATAAATATACACACAACACATATATATCAAATATATATATATATATATATATACAAAATTCCTCAAACAATAATATAAAGCTGATAGATACAATAAATACATAATCACACAATCTATCCTAACGGTGTCCGAACGATTGAGACAAGTAATGCTCTTTAAGTAATCGCTTAAAGATAACAATAGTTCTCATCTCCAACGTGCATAACGCCATTGTGAAGGTACAGTGTAGCTCTTCCAGTCAGGATAAGCATGGTAACATTAATTGATTCCTCCACTTGCTTTGAAACCAAGTAATTCAGCTTACCGTCAATATCCATCAGGATACTGATAAACGAAATGTGTATTTTATAATTAATTGATTATTCTTATTATTAGTTTTTGATGACTTGGCTGTGTTAGAATATTTACTATCTACTCGATCATTGAACAGATTAAGGAACTTTCTGCCTACTGCCACTAAAATTGCGCTTGCACAATCTCTGCTTCTCCCGATTCTGGACTATGCAGATGTCAGTTATCTTGATCTCACCGAAAAGCAACTTGATAAACTTGATCGTCTTCAAAATTTTTGTATAGGATTCATATTTGGTTTGCGCAAGTATGATCATGTTTCTTGTTTTCGTAATAAGCTCAAGTGGCTTCCTATTCGTCTTCGCCGGAATGCTCATATTCTGTCACTTATTTACAATGTTCTTTTTAATCCTTCCTATCCTTCTTATCTTAAGGATCGCTTTGAACTACTTCACTATTCCCATTCGAAGGTTTTGAGATCATCAGAAAATTTTACATTAAAAATGCCTGCCCATAATACCAAATTTTTGGACAGGTCGTTTACTATCCAAGCAGTTCGTCTATGGAATGCACTACCTCTGTCAGTGAGACGCGCCCAATCTTTATCTCTTTTTCAGAAGCTTGTACACAACCACTATCTTAACCTTTGAATTCGTGCCATCTATATATGTATGCATTCGTATTTTATGTCTTTATTTGTTATTTATTTCTATATATTATAATTAAATCTTTATAAATATTGTCTCTGCATCACCAAACCACACAATTTTCTGCTTTTTGTAATCCTGTCCATCCAAAGGTTGTCTGGAAGAAATCGCTTTTAGCGATAAGACCGCCCATTGTGTCACTATTTTTTTTCTTTTTCTTTCGTTTATGTATTGATTTGGTGTACAATAAAGAATTATCTATCTATCTATCTATCTACTACCCTATATCATCCTGTGAGTATCGTAATAGTTGACAAAGGGTAACAAACGAGGACGTAGGCAGCAACATCTTCCTGATAACAACTGAAACGCTTGCCAAGCATTGCAACTATGGTAAAAGTCCCCCTATGTGACAATCTATGAAGGAGACCTATGTTTTATATTCTCAGTGTACTTTTAATAGTCTTTAACTGCAACTTATGTAAGGCGGTTCTATCAAATATAAATAGCGTTCACACGGAATGTCAGCTAAAATAGCAGAAAAATGCTGCTTTCTTTTACATATCATCCCCACTTAATCGTTTAAATATATAACGCATCTGCATTTAGATCCTTAAACGAGGATAAATAACAGTAAAATATGCCTATGACTTACAAAATACGCTTCCCGATTAGGTGTACTGTGTCCCCATCTTTGTCACCCTTACTCTTAAAACTTTCAAGTACTAAATTCCTTTGTAAATTTGATAGGGATAACTTTACTTATGAAACAATGCCAAAGTTTACCTTTTCATATATCAAGAGTTGAACTTGCTGGAACTTTAAACTGTGTATATAATATCATACCAGCCAATATCTTAAATCTTCTAAACTTTGATCAACTTGGCCTAATTTTATAGCATCTGCAGTTTTCTATTACTATTTGTAAATATACTTCAGATACTTTCTTTAGAGGAACTAAAGAAAGTCTTCAAAGTTCATTTATCACATAAAATAATCAAAATCAATAATAACTTAATATAATTCGGATGATTTTATAAATAAATGACACAAAAAATATTTCGCTAATTTGGTGTAATTTAGTAATCAAGTTAAGTCGATAATCACCAGCTAAAATATGACAGTCATTTTTTTATTAAATTATTTCATCTTTAGTTCTTTTCTTTTTCTTCTTCTTTTTTTTTCTTATTTTTTTTTTAAAAACGTAACCCGCACACTAGGATTCTCTCCTGTATCGTGGCGGCAGTTTACAAACACAAATTGCACAACCACGAACATTCAGACCCGTAACAATTATTTGTAGGCCATACAAATAATTGTTTCGTGCGGTATTCGAACCCGCGGCCCCCAGCGCATCAACACATGACTGAGCCACTGCGCCACGGAGCCATTAAAATATTGCTGTCAGACATCGATGCAATCGACAGATTATAATTCTAATGTACCCTATTAACCATTTCCTAAGCTATACGTTAATTGTGTTTCTTAACTTAGTTTTTTCATACTTTGTTTGTATAAAATTGAAGAAAATATCTTTGGTTGTACTATTTTTATCTGTCTGTTTTTAATATTGATACATGAAGAAAATTAAGAAAAAGTAAAAGTGAAAAACACTTTCCCGCTATTTTTCAATAGTTTTTTTGTCCGCCACAATGAGTGAATCTAACCAAGAAATTAGATACATCCTGAAGCTTTATCATAAAAAAGGGATAAATGCGACTCAATACGCGAAAAAAAAATTGTGACGTTTATGGACTTAATGCAGTGTTAGTATCAGTAGCACAAAATTTTTTAAGCGTTTTTAGTCCGGGAATTTTTATGACAAAGATACAGCTCGCTCTGGTCGACCTCATACAGATTAAGTTTTGAAAAAGTGGAGTATTAGTAGTTACCACATAGCCGAGGAATTGGGGATTGACAACAAAACAGTTTTGACCAATTTGAAAAAATCTGGCTTTACAAATAACTGGCCAAGTGGTAATCAGACTCACGCTTGAAGGGTTCCGTATCATCATTATACACGTTTTTTGTAGGGTATCCCCCTTTAATTTTCTATTTATTTTTATTATTTGTTATTAAAGCGGCGACATAAATACACATTCTCTGAAAATTTCAACTGTCTACCTATTACGGATCATGAGATACAGCCCGGTGACAGACAGACGGACGGACGGAGGCTTAGTAATAGAGTTCCTTTGGTAACCCTTCTGATACGGAACCCTAAAAAATTGATATTTGGGAACCACACGAGCTCAGTGAAAGAAACCTAATGAATCATGTATTCACTTGCGATTCTATTCTAAAACATAGTGAAACCGAACCATTTTTAAAAAGATTGATCAGTGGTGATAAAACGTGGATCACCTACGTCAAGAACTTGCGAAAAAGATCATGGTCAAAGGATAGTCAAGCTCCACAGACTGTAGCGAAACCCGAATTAATACGCGATAAAGTTATTTTATGTATATGGTGGGATAGGAAAAGCATCGTTTATTATGAGCTATTACCGCCAAGCTAAACCGTCGATGCGGATCTCTACTGCCAAGAACGAATGAGACTTAAGCAAGAAATTGAAAAAAAATTGGCCAGGATCGATCAACAGAAAAGCAGTGGTCTATCATCACGCCAGAACACACACATCTTTGGCCACTCAGCAAAAATTGAGAAAACTTGGTTAGGAAATGATAATGCATTAACAATATAGTCCTGACCTTGGGCCCTCAGATTTTTGCCTGTTTCAGTCATTTCAAAATTGTTTGGGTAGTTTTAAGGTAACATCAAGAGAGGACTGTCAAATCTACTTGTCGCATTATTTTGATCAAAATCTATCTATCGATCTACAGCATCCCAATATTTCTACAGCAACGGCATTATGTCACTACCTACAAGATGGCAACAATTTATCGAACAAAACACATATATATTATAATTAAATGAAATAAAGCTTTGAAAAAAAAATGTCTTTAATTTGTATATAAAATATGAAGAAACATTTTCCCTGACTTAGTATAAATAATATGTCTTTATCTATAAAATTGTCGTTCTGCAATACTGCCAAATTTCAAATCAAAATAATTTTTGTTTGGCTAAGAATTCTAATTTCAAAATTTAAAACATGGAATTCTTTTTTTAAATTAGTTATTTTTTATAGCATTTGAATTTTTTACATTATGATGGATACGTTAAAAATTCGAGTACTTATGGAATATGAGTACCGTCGTGGCAGCAACGCGGCACAAGTGGCGCGCAACATAAACGACTTTTACGGAGTGAATACTATAAACAAATGCACCACCTGTTATTAGTTTGCCCCTCTTCCATTCTGGAAATTTTAACCTGAAAAATGTACCCTGTGGTCGCATAAAACTTAAATCAATAATGAAGAATTAAAGATGATTGTGGAAGCTGATAATACTCAATCTACGGCTGAATTAGTAGCAGCTTTTGACGTTATCGTCAAAACAATATTGCTACATTTGCGTCAAATTGCCAAGATAGAAAAGCTTAATCATTGGGTGCCCCTCGAACTCAATGATCACCAGCGTGAAATATGCTTGCAATGTTTATTAGGCACACAAACGAAAGAATTTTCTACCGAATTGTTACCTGCGGCGAAAATTGTGGAAAAGATTCTGTTTTACAATCGCAAGCGCTCAGTAAGTTGGTTGGATCCTGGTTAAGTACCGAATAAACAATGTCCTAAACGAAAACTTACCCCTAGAAAAGTGATAGTCACTCTTTGGTGATCTAGCGCCGTTGTAATTCATCACAACTTCTTACGAAACGGAATGGGCATTACTGCAGGTGTGTATTTATTTAACAATTTATGTACACACAAAATAATGTTACAAGGAAGAGAAAAAAAAAGATATTTTGTACAAAGGCACTGCTTATTTCATATTGAAATTTCTTCCAGCAGGCCTGATACTGGACAAATTAAAAGAGAAGCTGATCTAGTGTGCACTCTCATAATAAATTTTTATAACATTAATATACTTAACATAAAGTAAAGATAGTAAAAACAAATATCCATGTAAACATACATACATATATATATATATATAAATATATATATATATATATATATATATATATATATTACATATATAAATATAATAATATATATGTATGATCTGATATGATATGATTATATATATGATCATTGGGACGACAAAGAAAGATAGTGCTCTTTGACTCGCCTTTTGAACACGGACACTGATTGAGCCTCTCGAATTGCAGCAGGAAGAGAATTCCATAACCTAACTACATGTACTGTAAAAGAGTGAGAATAGGACTTAGTTTTAGAGGAAGGGAATTTAGGAGGGTTTTTAAATGTGATCTGCAAACTGCATCGGGGGAGTGCGCAAAGTGGAATCGATAACGTAGATAGGGTGGTGATGTTGGATTGTATAGTATGTTAAAGAGGAGGCATAGGATTTGGGTATTCCTGCGAAGTCGGATTGGGAGCCACTTGAGCTGTTTGCGATAGGAGGAGACGTGGTCATACTTTTTTAGTCCGAAAATATAACGAATACATAAGTTTTGCAAGCGCTCAAGTTTGTTTAATTGCTCCTCAGTCGCATCCAAATAACAGACATCAGCATAGACAAGAATCGGGAAAATAAGTGTTTGGACAAGAGAAATCTTCGTTGATAACGGCAGAAAATGTTGAAGGCATTTTAAGGAATGAAAAGTATAATATATTTTCCTGCTAATTTCTGTGATATGTGCATTCCATGTCAACTTGCAATCCATGATGATGCCCAGATTCTTAACCGTTTCTGAAATGCTTAGTGGAATACCATTAATTTGCAGAGTTGGCAGTGAAGAAAAGTCAAGTAATTTACGAGTAAACCTGGTGCCTATAATCATTGCTTGTGATTTTTTAGGGTTTATAACAAGTCCGTATGATCTAGACCACTCATCGATTTTATTTAGATCGTTATTTATTTCAAGTAATGCTGAATTTGGTTCAGTCACTAGAAAATGACGATACAGCTGCAAATCGTCTGCATAGAGATGGAAGTTTGAAGATATCACCTGGGTGATACAGTTGATAAAGATGGAAAAGAGTAAAGGAGAAAGGACGCCACCTTGAGGTACACCCGTGGCTAGATTGCACCACTTGGATAAAGTTTCATTGATACGAATACACTGAGAGCGACCACGGAGGTGGGAATCAAACCATTAAATAGTTGAAGGAGACACATTAATAGAATGGAGATTGCTAAGGAGTATATCAAAATCAATAGAATTGAAGGCACTACTAAAATCTAGCAGCACAAGTACCGTTAAATATTTTTGGTCTATACCGCACCGGATATCATCCGTTACCTTGAGGAGAGCAGTAGTTGTATTGTGACCAGGCCTAAAACCGGATTGAAAATTACTTAAGATATTGTTACGGTTAAGAAACTTGGTCAATTGTGTGGACAATATGTTCAAGCACCTTTGAAAGAAATGGTAAAATGGAATATGGCGGTAATGTGTTGCAGATGAAGGATTTGAAACTTTGGGTATAGGAATAATATGAGCTAACTTCCATGACGACGGAAAGCAACAAGAAGATAAAGAGAAATTAAAGATATGAGTAAGAATAGGGAGCAGAAAGGGAAGAATCAACGTAATCATTTTAGAGCAGATGTTATCATTTCCCATAGCAGTAGATAAAATTGCAAGGACGGATCGCATAGAATCATCTTCAGTAAGAGAAGTGAAATTAAATGAGGAATAATGACGTATTGGGCATTTCTACTGTGAAGAACTGAACACAATGATGGCGAAGCTCGCACATCTCCAACCAGCTTTGGTCAATAACTCGTCCCCGCTGTTCCTGCACAACAATCGTCTCAAAATTACAAAATCTGGGGTTGGAAGCTCTCTGTCATCCCCCGTTCTCACCAGACCTTGCGCCTAAATACTTCAAGTTTTTTCAAAATTCGGATAACTTTTTGACGGGACAAACATTCAGTACTGAATAAATAAAATAATATAAAGAAGAAGGTCATACTAACAAATTTTATAATTTATTTAGCTTAAGAACGACTTATTGAAATTATTAAGAACTTTCCTTAATTATTTGGCTTAATGCGAAGATTACGTGGACGGGTGCTGTACCCGATTTCGGGGAATCTTCAAAGTAAGAAGTTTAACCTTAAGATGTTTCAAGTATAGCTTAGAAAGAACAAATATACAGAAAAAGTTAAATTGTTAAATGTAAAATACACATATAAAATACACACCATTTCAAAAATCTCTTAGGTAGGCAAGGTTTACACACTTCCAATTGGCACGAATCTGACACACCTCCCTCGTTTATGTCATATCCTTATCTATCTATCATACCTATCCTATCTTTTCATACGTTATTGAATTGATGAATGTGGAAGATAGATGGATGCCAAAGAAAATACATGGAATATGGATAATTTTCTTAGCTTATTAGTGTGTCTGGGTGCAAGACAAAAGCCTCCCATTCATTTTACTTTAAAGTTATAAGCCAGTTCTTGACTACAGTGCCATTTGTTGGTGAGTGGCGATGAAGTAACACATAAGCCTATTCACTCTTGCCTTGAAGAAGCCACCTCTCACGATCTTTTTTCTCCTACGATCTGCTATAATTTTGCATTCAAAACTTTATTGGTAATTGTCATCTCCGCACCTTTTGGTTGTCCCCGCAATTTATACCTTGAGATGTGGAGATGATAAGAAATTTGGCCAAAACTTCGCCTGTTTTCGGTTTACAAGACGTTCGACCAAGATTTTCTACGTGGTAGAGCCATGCTGCAGCTATATTATGGTTGTAGCACGAATGGGTCGGCTCGAACGGGGAAGGACCACGCTCTCACAGAAAACCAGTGTAAAATAGCAGCTAAACGCTGCTGTGTTTCGTATGGTGAGTTTAGAGAACCGGAGACCCTATTTACTGGCAAAGAGGCATTCCATCTTAGTCCTCACGGGTGACAACGCATCTTCATCTTGAGTCTTTATTGAGGATAGATGTAGATGTCTATGGGTCACAGTAACCACTTACCATCGGGTGGACTGTGTGCTCGTTTGTCACCTGATCCTATAAAAAAATGTGATTAGATGACTTTTTCCCAAATATTATTTACTTCATCGTTTATGATTCAACCTATGAGGAGGCCTATGTTTAGCATTGGACTTTGATAACTTCTACGAGCTGAAGAAAGAAAGATAAAGAAAGGTTTTATAAATTAGTAAGTTTATATCCGCGTAAATAATTACAATAGTCTCTCTGTTCTAGTTTAAAGAGCACCTCCCGCCCTCCCTCAGATGTGTGTACTATCACTGTCACCACTAATACCAACACCACTACTCGATTTCGAGTTCTGTAAAACGCCTGATTCTATTAATTATATCACCATGTTTCAGTTAACTTCTTTTAAATGTGGTGGATTCGTTACAATTAAAAAGTATAAATTGGAACGATAATGTAAATCACGTATTAAAAATACACTTAATGTTTATTCTAATTGATGTGTGTATTTAGGATAAATATATTTTAATAACGTAAAAAATAAAATATGCCAGAAAAAATATTAATAAAGCTCTTCATAATTAGGCAATTTTTTACTTCCATCCATTATTATCCATAACAGCCTATAAAGTCCACTGCTGATCTTAAGAGGCCTATCCTCAAAGATTGCCTAATAAGGGGGAATGTGCCACGTTTGGCAGGCGGGCTGTGTGTGTTTCTTATTATTTTCAGTTGTTATTGGGATGACGATGCTGCCCACCGTCAATTATAGCTTAAATCTGTTTTCTCTGACAACAAACATGGGACAATATAGGACAGTGGATATTCACCCACTGCAACTACACGGTTAGTGGAAACCTACATGTCAAGAAAAAGAAATGTCAAGTACATCAGTACTACTACTACTACTGCTGCAAACGAGGCCTTCCATCTTAGACCTCAGGTGTGTCAACGCATTAATCTCTTATTTTAAATTTATTAAAAATTACTATCTACTTTTTAGTTCAATAATATATTATTAAAATATCAATAATATATTATCAATAATATATAAAAGCGTGTCTTTTTTGGAAACGAAGTTCTTTCACGCGGCTAACAGTAGATTGAACTGGCAGAATACGTAGTTGTTTATGAATTATTCGCAAATATTGATGACCCTGGCAATACAAACATTGAGGTCCTGAATATATATATAATGGGAGAAACTATTTAAATTTTTGCATTGTTATCAGTCCTTGATAAGTGTGCGAAGTTTCAAATCAATCCAACGTTTCACGTAGTGTATATTTTTTTTTGCCAACGTTTTGAAGAGGGTGAAATTCACATTCAACAATTCCGTTACATAGATACAACACATACCAAGCTAATAAGAGCGTGTTAAAATGTTTATATTCGATCACTGAATCGATGCTAAATGAGAATAAATAGATATAATCAATTATTTTATACATAAGGTAATGCTTTGTTGTTGAATTTGTATCCCTAAAAATGCTTTTATGGCTTACATAATATTTATTACTTTTATTGGCATAAATTGAAATTTACTTTAAATTTATTATTATACTACGTCAATTAACAGTAATGACTTGTGTTATAATTGAACATTAGAAATGAATTAATTTATGAATTGAGTTCGGATTTTACGCAATTTTTTAACTAGTTATGTAATAAATATTTTTATGTATATTTGTTATGTCCACTTTATAACTTTAAACACAATGCAATTGTTTTATGAATAACTAAATAAATAAATAAATATAAGTGTTTTTACACATCAAGCCACTTTGGCCCATAGGCGTCGTAAACTGTGACTATGAAAAATTAATGCTAGAAAGATATTATGGGTTACGATGTAGCGTCGATCGTTGTACTGCGATTGCCAATAGGCCTGTCAAGCGTGATTTTATTTCAAAATATCATATATACCTCCATTTCAACACTTGTATTTTATAATGTATCGTAGAAAAGTTGTAAATTAATAGATTGCAAATTGAAATATATCACGCCCAGAACAATTATTTGTAAACATTACACTTCTTCATGGTGTTTTTTTTAAAGAGGAACCTCTTTCGTCACATAAAATTGGGGTGTATTATGTAGAAAGATAAATAGAAAATTCTTTGTCACGCTCAAAGTAGGTAAATACAAAAATAAATTATAATAAAAGGGCAGTTACAATGGGCCTTGTAAGCGCTAAAAGCGATTTCTTCCAGACAAGTAAATGTATTGTATTTTAAATAGTATGATATTTTTGTTTCGAAGGTTTACAACTTTTGTTTCTAAATTTTAAAATATTTTAAAATTTTGTAATAAAATTATAAGAAACTTAAGAGCGTTAATATTTTATTGTTTTGTATTCGACCATTACTACACACATTTTTCTACGAATGCTTAAATCAACATGGTTCTTTATATTTTTAAATAATAACTAACTCACAATATATTATTATCTAGAATTTACGCTTACGACACCTGCAGAGGAGCACTTCTAAAATATTATTGGGTTGTAGAGGACAAAATTTGGATGATAGCCAGAAGTGTCGTGATTTTTTTTTCAGTGTAAGCGATTCAACAATTTTCTTGTAACATAATATCTATCTTTAAAAGATTTCTATAATACAGTTATCTGCAAAGTTTTTTATATAAAAGATCTGTTAAAAATTAAAATAATTCTCTAATCTATAAAAAAATTAAATGTTAAAGTTTGTACATATAGACCCTCACCTAATAATTATTTTACAATAATGGGCCGGCCATTAAGCTGAAAGTACCGACAACTAATGGTGAAGAAGGGTTTTTGAATTTAAGCCTCGTACCTGTAGGGGAAGTGTAGGCGCTTGCCTCTTCCCCTCTCACCCCGAACGGGTTCCCACCTTGTCACATTTTTCTACGAATGCTTAAATCAACATGGTTCTTTATATTTTTAAATAATAACTAACTCACAATATATTATTATCTAGAATTTACGCTTACGACACCTGCAGAGGCACACTTCTAAAATATTATTGGGTTGTAGAGGACAAAATTTGGATGATAGCCAGAAGTGTCGTGATTTTTTTTTCAGTATAAGCGATTCAATTATTTTCTTGTAACATAATCTCTTTATTTAAAAGATTTCTATAATACAATTATCTGAAAAAGCTTTTTATATAAAAGATCTGTTAAAAATTCAAATAACCCTCCAACATATAAAAAATTTAAACGTTAACGTTTGAACATAGAGACCTCAATTAACTACTTAATAATTATTTTACAATAATGGGCCGCCCATAAAGCATATAGCTCAAAGAACCAACAACTAATCGTGAAGAAGGGTTCTTGAAATTAAGCCTCGTCCCGGTAGGGAAAGTGTAGGCGTGGCTTGATCACCTGCGATGAACTAAGAAGAACACACTTGGCTGGCCCGCGATGAAGGGCCAGCCAAATGTGGACATTTCGAATGGGCTTGGCGAGCCCACATCGGAGGTGGTGGAATGCCGGGAGAGGGGTGTCCTCTCCCCTACTGCCGCAGCCGAGGTGGAATTGCCGGGAAATAGGAGTGGTAGTATCGCGATGCGCCATTCACCCTATTCTCCGTGACTCTGGTAGGGCCACACCGCTGATCTGGTGGTGTTTGGGCTGCCGGGGGAGAGAAGGGACGGTAATACGAGGCCCCACTTTTGCGTCTAAACCTGCACCTTGTTAAGTTGCAGGCGGTGTGTTGGCATAAAATACTGTCCTGCTCTGCTGAGTACGCCAAGATTTTTAGAGGCCAATTGTGCCGTCTCTTCCGAGTGACCACGAAACTGCACGTCATTCGATATGTCGACGCCGAGAATTCCGATACTGGCTGAGACAACAAGGGGAATGCCCTAAAACTGAGGAGATACTACAAAGGAATTCTTTAGCGATAAACGCGCAAACTTGTGTTTTCTGGGGATTGAACTGGACTAGATTTAGTCGCCCCCAATGCAAGACTTTGTTCAACAAAATCTCTCACACACACCACATCTCCGCAGTCAAAGTTTGTTTGGCAGCAGAGCCATCGACCAATGGATCAGAAAAGCGGGTGCTTCCGAATGCTCGTACTTGCTAGACCCATACCCTCCGCTTATAGTGCTTGGGTAGGAAGGAAAAAAAAATATTATCTCACTCTCACTACAACTGTAAGTTTCTCTACGAATGTATTTTATAATAATAAAGTTACTTTGCAGAAACCCCTATTTATTGCGAAGTTATGACCTTACTGTACAAACTCCCTGAGAATTCCAATTAATATTGGGGTCAACCTTCCACGAATATATATTTCACAAATATATCACAACAAATGAAAAGCCATTTTCTACATAAACAACTTTGTTTTGTTTCCAAAATTTCAAAACCCTTATTATTTATTAATCTAATAAATATCGTATTATGATACATGTCATTTATAAATGTATACATTACATCTGCTAAGCGCTGAAAATAAAGCATAGTTCATACGAAAACATTAAAAATGTTTTTCGTGATACTGAAATTCGAAAGTTTCTTAAAGCATTGCCAAGTAATGATCTTTAGTTTCCACTAATTAAGTTAAAATATTTTTTTATAAAACTGAACTGACAAAGGAACTCAACGTCAACGTAATGGTATGTGGTTACCACTTTTTGACATGGGAAAATGCCTACGCATACCTGCCTCTTAGTGTCAAGGACTAAATTCCCAAGGCGATCCATCTTAACAGCATATTGGTTCCTCTAAGTTCACTGTGAAACCACGTCTACTAAGTACGAAGTCTACGTCTACGAAGTAAGTAGTAGGTAACCAGGTGGTATCAAATGGACTCCTAGGCAGAAATGGAGTTCTACTAGAGAAGAGCCGTAATCGAAATGAAGCCAAGTACATGATTAGGAATATACAACCTAAGGTAGATTTCAATCAAAGAATTTACTGATTCAAATAAAGTAGCGAAGTGCTTTGTTTTTTATTAAGTTTATTACAATCATTCAAAACTTGGATTTATTAACAATTCCTTAGTCATCAAATTATTCACTGAAACTAAAAGGCTGGAAATAGTGCTTGAAGAATCGATTTGGTTCGATTAGATAAATGTGTCAATTCAATCAACGTCCAGGAAAGCGTCGCAAGAATTTGTTATCGCGTTTACGGGAAACAACGTTACGTAGCGTAGAAAAAAAATCCAATCCCACGTTGTATATTTGCACTTTATTAAATGTGATTTTAATGCTGATTTAAATTTATATTCAGATTGAACAAAAAATTTAAGGCACGTATACTTATAATCCATTACTAAACCAGTAATTCTTGGATGCCTATATGAATGAAAATGTAAATGTTCGGTTGTTCAAAATATTAAATCTTTAAAAGTTTTTCAGCGATTACTTTGAAGTTTTGACACAACCATCGAATATGCACATATTTATATTGTATACTTTTTTTAAACTTTACGAGTTACAGCAACGCGTGGCCGGGTAAAGAAAGTTTGTAATATTATAATATATGCGTAGGTTCCTTGAACATAAAAGTTTCTTGGGACATAGTGGAGTAAAAATGGCGTAGGTATGAGAATCCATCATGCGATTAGGTATCGGTGGTATCATAAAAGGCGACTATCAGCTACAAATACTACTAACTACAGCATATCACATGTCCACAGCTTAACATAGGCTTCCCCCATAAATTTCCACAAAGCAATAAGCAATGCCTGAAAAATCTTATGACTTCCAATAGATGGCGTTATAACACCGATCGTTTACGTGGTAGAGCCATGTTGCAGTTATATTAGTAGTATAGTTGTAGCACGAATGGCTCGGCTCGACCGGGGAAGAACGACGCTCTCACAGAATACCAGCGTAAAATAGCGGCCTAACACTGCTGTGTTTTGTATGGTGAGTGCAGAGAACCGGAGACACTTTCTAATGGAAAAGCGGCATTCCATCTTAGTTCTCATGGGTGACGACGCATCTGTATTTTGAGTCTTTATTGAGGATAGATGTAGATGTCTATGGGTCACAGCAACCACTTATCATCAGGTGAACTGTGTGCTCGTTTGTCACCCTATCCTATAAAAAAAAACTACCTCATTTTTGTGGGCAGCAATATCAAAGGTGCAAGTTGCCTGGTACCACCTTCGCCAATCCATCTGCTAAGCGTGACGATTATGGCAAATCCATCTTAATCGAGAGAAGCACAAGCACACTGTTATATTTCACAAAATTATTAACAAAATATAGAATAATATGAACCATTTTTTTGAATAATTGATATTCATGTTCCTTCATTCCATTATTCTGTGAGAAAACAATATTTGAAAGCGTAATTGATAACTTTCTCAACTAACTAAAACTTTGAAATAACGTGACAGGTATTAATGAGAGTTTTCAGTTGTTTTCAATATTTTAAATCGTTTTAAACAGATAATAATACTACTGCGACACTTCGTCTTCGACATTCGACTGCCTCGTTGGTCTAGTGATCGTAACTACTGATCATAACGGTGGTCCAGGATTCGAATCTCAGGTCGGGCAAAAATAATTTATTGGATTTTTCAGTCAAACAATTCTCAGTAGCAACCCGGAGTCATGAAATCGGCGGTGCTTCACCCCTATGCCTCGGTCAGCACTTAAAGATGTTCATCCTGCGCCTGATCTTTCTTCGGTCGCATCAGATTACCGTCCCATGGGACTAGGAGATTAGAGAATAGTGAGTGCATCTGTGTTTGTGTATACACTCTGGGCTATAATTCTGTCCTGGACAAATGGCTAGCTTACGTTGAGAATAGCTGCCGTAACTGAAATTAGGTCTGGAGGCCATTACGTTACTTACTAGTACTAATATACTCTATGGTTTATTATGCGTACAATAAAACTAATTGCAGCTGCACTGCTCACTAGACTAAATCTATTTGCGCGGCTGAATCGATAGTTCTGTATCGGGGAAAAACGATTCGGCTACTCGCCTCCGGTCCGCTGGTGGTCCGTATTGTTCTATGACGATAAACCACTATTTACTAGATTTTATTTATTAATACCTAAAATAATTTATTAACTTATTATATTTTTTTTAGATTAGCTACTATACTAGATTTTACAAAATCAATATGTTGTTAAAATATATTTGATTTTGTCAATTCAAAAACTATTTTATCGAACTCTTACAGAATATTAAATTATTCTTATTTCAGTAGAGAAGGTAGCTACTATCTGCTTGGATTCCTGTAACTAATGAAATTAAGTCTAAAATCAAGCATACAACTCTATGTTTGACTATAGATTTAAGCTACATAAAGGACATTCGCGTAGATCGGATCAAAATTAAAAATTCAAAACTGACGTTAGCCTGGCTCTATTTGTTTACTTTAAGATTTCATAAAATATTTACGAGTCAACCACTTGTCACATTGCAAAAAGGATTTTAAATAATTGAAATTAGTATCAGATAATAAATATTATACGTCGTATAGTGGAGGAATAAGTATCCACTACCCCATAACGTCCTGTGGATGTCGTTAGATGTGATATAGTTAAATGAAACGGAAAATGAGCAGCATTTCGCTGATAACAATTCAACCTACTTGCCAAACGTGGCAACTATTGCCAATATTTTCTCTTTGAGGTAATACGTGGTGTTAAATAAATGAATATCACAATTAAATTATAAAAAAAAACAACAATGAAATTTCGAGATGTCTAAGAATTTGCGATATTATGTATAAATTTAATTAAAGTCGAAGTTCGGTATAAACTTTTAATGTTGGAGGCTTAAATCCGCCATTCAACTACTGTCGCGAACAGTAACGGTTTAACGCAAAGTCAGGGTGAATTAAAGAAAGTCAAAGGAAGAGTTGAATTGAAATCTTCTAAGCCTAATGCCGTAGCTGCTGGGTATATGCCCCTTTTCAGTTTTGAGAGGGTATGTCCACATTTATATAAACTTGTTAAAATGTGTACTTTTAGTTTTTAGGACCGGTATCATGGAGTATCACACCTTTACCATGATCACGACACGTATAATACGAATAGAAACTGGCCAGTCTTTAATTAACATTCAATAAATTAAAATTATTTTTAATTTTTGCGGTATTAAAAGCAACGGTGCAGATCCGAAATTAACGTATAAGTATGCAGTATCATATCCCCTAGCCAAAAGTCAAAAGATATTACAAAATTCCAGCTCGCTACTCCAGTAGACGGCGTGAATATACGCCGTCTACTGGAGTAGCGAGCACTTAAAATAGATGGAAATCTCGAGCTCGAGAAGAGAGCTCGGAATGCTTTCCTAGTATGAAACATCAAAAAGGTGCATTGCCCTACACTCTCAGTAACTAGTGGTAGCGTTACATTCATTACTTCTAAAGTTGCGATTCTTTATCACTGATTTGCTTGGGCTCGAGTCTCGCATGAAACAATTATTTGTATAGCCTACAAATAGTAATTGTTCCGGGATTGGGCGTTAATCTTTGTGCAATGTAGTTATTTATGTGTGGCCGGTGGAAGGAAAAGAGGAGATCTCCCGCCGGGCAAGTTGGTCGGCCCGGGGAGCGGCCAACGCTGCGATTGGTAGTTCGGCGCTATTCTATACAACATGTAACAAAAACCCTTTGGTTTCCGTTAAGTACGTTATCAAGATCAGTATACAAACCTATAGAAATAACTTTTTTTTTAAACTCGACCATATTTTTTTTATTTTACTAAAAAACAATAATTTTACGTGGTTTTATTACTTCTTACTGACACTAGCCGATGCTAAAGCTAAGTAAAGCGGGGTCATTGACAATCCTCTTACTCCCCAGACAATGCAGAGGTAATAAAACCACATACAATTTGCATACAATTATTTTTTTAAAGAAAATTTAAAAAAAATATTGTTCGAGTTTTTAAAAAAAAGTTTTTTCTATACGTTGAATAATGATCCTGATAACGTAGTTAACGGGAACCACAGGGTTTTTGTTACATTTGTATATACTGCTTTTTATATCGGATCTTTGATAGCGAAGTTTAGGCTTCAATGTGTTTTCGCATGTGGCGTGACGACAGCGCCGCACACATCAACCCCTGCTCAGACAGGAGGTCGATGGTGCAGTCCGATTGCCGGTGCGTCTTTAATACCAGTGGGGAATAAGTGCTGTGTGCAAGGGGCAATTGATGGCGGCGCGAACGACATGCCGTACTACGCACTTGCAAGTGATGCCGGTGAGAACGTGTCAGAAGTCTGCCTTATAAATCTGCAGTGAGTCGAGTGAAAGACAAGTTGGACTGGTTTGCAGGAGCTGAAGACTGCAGAAGACGATTCTCGGGAGTGCTTAGTAAAATCGAAATTTAAAGTACTAAAAAGGAGATTTATTTCTTCCATACACGAGGTCTTAGTAACGATTACAGGATATTAAATTATTTTAATCCTCTCTTATATTTGGAGTTGATATTTCTTTTTTTACAAGCTTTTATTTAACTTGCAATGTAACTATGTTTGTTCGGGTGGAATCTTGCAGCTCAGTTACTGGGGTTTTTGCAGTCCTCAATAATGGTATTGAGATCGAATTTTTCGAGTCTGTAGCATCGATTGGTTAACTTTGACTTATGTTATTTGGCGAGATAGGCGTCAACAGCATTGGTTTGCAACCTGTCTAGAAGAAGGGTAACTCCAAAATCAAACCTGGAACTGTGTTTCGTAAGGCACAAGTAAGCTTCAATCTGAAATAAGTAATGCAATCCTCCAAACACTTGAGTCAAGGTGAGGCCGTGCCGAGGACTGAGTGGCATTAGGGTGTAGCATGATGTCAATCCGTCTGAAATGTTGGTGTACTGGGGTTTTTGGATTTCTCGAATATGGTATTGAGGTCGAATTGCTCAAGTCTGTAGCATTGGTTGGTAAACTTTGATTGTCCAAAGTCTGGTGAATGGTGCCTTTGGACATATTACAGAAATAATATGGCCCTGCTTTCAGAGAGCACAAATGTATGATACTGACATACCATCCGTCTGCATAGACTTCGGTAAAGACGGTGTTCATCTCATTAAACCCAAGACTATATAATTTCCAGCAAAATGCAGTCACGGCACTGCAGAACGAAGAATGCTGCCAAATATATTATGTTGGGCTTGCACAGTACACAAAATGCAGGGTAGTACTCTCGACCATGCCGTTGTATACTTAAGTTCGATGCTCTTCGCTTCTGGTTAAGCATACATGGCCTTAAGTAATCATTAGAAGGTCTCCATATTGAATTTTTCTTTAGAAGGGTGAGTAAACGAGGATGTGGCGGATTGTTGGTAAGTGACTACCGCTGCGCACCAACAACTGAAATACCAGAGGATTTGCACGAGCATTGACAATATACACTCGCAATTCCGAGTACCTATTTGTCAAATATGATTGTCATTGCTTAACCGTGAGAGTCGTGGTAGACATGGATACTTTACAGCTTGTTTACTTCATAATCCGTAAATTTCTGGAATGATGTACGAAAAACATACGTACCGCTACCAGTAAGGTATCACTTAAACGCATATACGTGGTATAGCCGTGTTGCAGCTATATTAGTAGTATAGTCGTAGCACGAATGGGTCGGCTCGTCCGGGGAAGAACCACGCTCTTGCAGAACACCAGCGTAACATAGGAGCTTGACACTGCTGTGTTTCGTATGGTGAGTGTAGAGAAGCGGGTACCCATTTTACTGGAAAAGAGAACATTCCATTTTAGGTGACGACACATCTGCATTTTGATTCTTTGTTGAGGATAAATGTAGATGTTTATGGGTCACAGCAACCACTTACCATCAGGTGGACTGTGTGTCCGTTTGACGCCCTATCCTATAAAAAAAGTTGGAAATTGAAATTGGAAATACCACTTAACACTGTAGAAGAGCTGATCTCTTTATTAATGTAACTATTTATAAAACTGAAGTGGCAAATTAACTTTCAGTCCACTTAACGGAAGCAGCTACCGCAGCACATGAGCCTGCTCTGACTATGAGCAAAGAGGGCTAAAGATGCAGTGCCACTTCTGAGGACTAAGATGACTCTGTGGACAGCCCGTTTTTATACTAGCTCTCTATACCCTTCATATCGGAACAAAGACATACAAGCACTGTTATTTGTGAGGTTGTACCTTTTCACATGGACTCCTGGAAAAAAAGGAGACTTGCCACTTAGTGAAGTATATAAATTACGTTTACTTTCGCCGTGTAGTGGCGGTGTAAGAGAATACTCTATCCCAATATATATATATATATAGAAAGTCATTTTTACTTCAACATTGGTTAGGCAAAAATCTCCTGTGTCCTGGGAACAACCAGCATATTTTTCTAAAACATAATCTATACTATAATAAGACTATTACACGACGTCGGTCTGAACACGCATCACGAAAAAACTTGTAAACCGATTTGGATTGGACTTTCAATGGCTGATAGCTGATATTATAAGGAGTAACTTAGGCTACTTTTTTTTAGAAAAAATAATTTGGGTTCTGCGTAAAAAACGTAGAAGTCATGAAATCCAATGTCAATAAATTCCACGCGGGTGAAGTCGCGGGGAACAGCTAGTTTAGAATATAACTTTAATACAATTGTTATGAAAACATTTAGAAACAGCTTGGTAGTAATCACCAGATTCCCAGAGGTTATAGTCAATCTTGTTCTCTTTGGTAGTATAATAACCTTTGTTAAATAAATTTCTTGAGAAATATTTTAAACCTTTTGATAGACAAGGTCTGCATAATACAGATATACTTGTCTGTCATATGTATCTGTATTATGACAGAGGTAGGATTATTCCTATCCCAAAAATGCCCAACGTGCCTAAAGAAGTTTTCACTTCAAATGTTTTCACTTCGAAAACAGCGGTTGGCAACTCGCCTGTCAAGCGAACGATCTATGGAGGGAGGACAATTTCTAGCATTGGACTTAAATTAGCTGTAATGAATGAAAATAAAATATTTTGCTTGCTGTTATGTTGAAAAAGATCCTTTGCTGGATTATTAATTGCAGTCAGGTTTGTCGCAACTAAACTTTTTAATGATCACAAGATTTTGTTGATGTTTCGCATAATAAAGATTTTCAACATTTGTTATAACAAGTCAGGGAAAAAGTTTCCTTGTATTTTATGTACAAATAAAGGACATTTTTTTACGAAGTATAATTACATTATTTTATAATATACTCCTATACGTGCAATTTGTTCGATAACTTGTTGCAATCTTGTAGGTAGTGACATAATCCCGTTGCCGTAGAAATCTTGAGGTTCGGATTCATTACGTTTCAATAGAGAATCGAAAATGAGTACACGATTCATTAGGTTTCTTTCAGTGAGATCGTGGGGTTACCAAATATAGAGCTTTTTTCTATAGCAAGACTTTTTCAAATGGTCCGATAATTTCGGTACAAATATCTTTTACTGAAAACTACAATTACTATAACTAAAATTACATATTATGTCCCGATGCTGGTGTCATTCACATTTATGACACTCTCAATTTGTTCACATTTTACTTTATCACTGGATAACATGTGGTTCAGCTGCTGTAGATTGGTTAGGTACACATCATCTTGGTTGTTTTCTGCTGGTTTCGAACATGTTGTCGTTAATAGCATTGATATTTTTGAAAATTTTCTTATGAGTAAATGAGTCAACAGATATTCCTTTATATTTTCGTGATGCCTTTTAAGACTGAATACTTTAATATTAGCTTCGCAGTTGTCTTCAGCTGAGATTATACGTGTGGGCAAGAGTAATCGGCCGAACGTTGATTGATCCCCACTTCCTACCAGATATTTTAAATGGATATAATTACCTGGAATTCATATAAACGATCTTCCAGATCTTCTGGACGAATCCGAGATACAAATGAGAAGACCAACAATCTTTCAGCAAGATTGACACTGCTGTGTTTTTTATGGTGAGTGCAGAGAACCAGAGACACTATTACTGGAAAAGAGACATTCCATCTTAGTCCTCACGGGTGACAACGCATCTGCATTTTGATTCTTTATTGGGGATAAATGTAGATGTCTATGGGTTACAGCAACCACTTACCATCAGGTGGAATGTGTGCTCGTTTGTCACCCTATCCTATAAAAAATCTAGAGCTATTATTAAAATTATTTGGAGCAACATATTCTTGACCTTTTTACTGATCTGGGATTCCGAATTTAAAGTTATGGTTAGGCAATTAAACTTTATTTTGTGATCCAAACTGAGGATCGACAAATCTAAAATGTGATGAACTATTATTAGGTAACATATTAACAATTTGTTGGGGTTTGAAATTTTGGGACGTAGTATTTTATTTTTAGTGTTTTATTGATTCATAAAATTCACTTCCTCGGTCATCAAACTGAAGGGGTTCAGCAAACAGGGATTAGGCTTTTATAGACGTTCTATCCCGAAACTCCAATCACACAACGTGAAGGATTGTCATACAAGAGCTTCCAATGGCTTTTCTTAAAAGAAAGGATGAACGACTAAGATTACGGGTCCTCTTGAAGTGGTCTCGGTCTTGACGTCCCTTGTAGACTGTAAATAAAACAGCGATCTATCTTCAAAATTTCCCCATAAGAATGCAATATTGACTTTCACTAATTTCCTATCACTTCCCTATTTCCGCTTTCTTTCTTGCTTTAAATATAACTTAGTAGCTTTTGCCGAACACTTAAAGCGGATTCGAAATCAACGCACTGTCTAATAAGCACGGTATGGATTAAATCCTCGGGTAAGTTGTAGAGAAACACATTACTACAAACGCATATTATTATATATTATAATATTAGCTGCTTATACTCCTTTATCGTCTATTTAATTCACTTTTGCAAATAAGGTACTACGCATATGTTGTATCCTATGACAGAAATCGATAGATGATTTACCAGATTTAATTTTCATTTGTTTTAACTCGATTCTAATTCGATCTAACTCAATACAATGTTTCAAACGCGTATCGCCAAAATGTGGAATTCAAATATCTTTATGAGGGTTCCATCAGTTAATATCATCACGTTCACTTAACAAAGCCCTACCGGTTAACCGCAGGCTTATCGCATGAAATACAAACAATTTTTGTGTTATTATTAGGGTCTGTGAAAGAACTTTGTATGTGCTGAACCTTCTTAAGTAATAAATTTAATAATCCTCCCTCTCCTTCAAACGTAGGTATAACACAAAGTAATCTTTAGGTATTATACGTAATTGTTCCATTTTTATTAAATACACGTTGGTATTTAGCGCGCTGCAGCTGCAGAAGAAATAATTGTGGAAATATCGTTTTAAATTTGGAAGAGTTATATTGTTTAATTCAAATGATAATAAATTCATTGAAATTAAATGATATATGTAAAACTGTCAAATAAATTTGTCGGTAAGATACTCACGCCACCTACTGTAAGTTAATTTTTACATAATTATGAGATTATTATAACGATAACTTTATTATATTCTATTTCTATATATAAATATTATTTTTTATATACAGAAAATATAAAAAGTGAGGGAAATAAATGTGTATTAAATATTGTTATTACTATTTGGTCGCATTGCACGAATTGGTGCGCAGTTGTAATTGCGATTTACTTGTGAGTCATTCAGAAGCGATAAACATCTAAAGGTTCCACCACACCAGGCCTTTGTCTCGTAAATACTACTGTTGGTCGACTTGTAACTACCTGAGAGTCGTTGTCTCTACAGTAGTTCGTATCATTAGAAGTGACGGAGATAGGGCCTTGTGGACACTGTGTGAAATCAAACAGGATAACTTAAATGAGTTCACTGTGCCTTGTCACACTATTCATAATGATTTTTTCGAGAAAATTTGGCGGTAAGAGTGACGAAAAATGTTATTACTCCGTAATTATTAATATACAAAGTATATTTTGTTAAGTACCCTTAACCGATGAGCATGTATGCTTAGGTACATATATGGAAGTAAAGGAGGCGTTTTATCACGAGTATTAGCAATGCCACATAACACAATTGACAGTAAAAATCCTACGCAACTTTTGTATTTTAACCCAGACCATCCAAACATGGATAAACTCGTAGAGGAATTGTGTAATGTAGTAAAAACTATTGCACAAAATAAACGCTTAGATACAAAATTGTTGTTACTGTTAACTATCACTTTTTTTTATAGAATTAGGGTGACAAACGAGCACACAGTCCACCTGATGGTAAGTGGTTGCCGTGGCCCATAGACATCTACATCTATCCTCATTTGTGAATTAAAATGCAGATGCGTTGTCAGCCTTGAGGACTAAGATAGAATGCCTCTTTTGCCTCTAGCTGGTTATAAGCACACATTCGGCCGGTCCAGGCTTATAAATGTTTGATGTTGAGGGTTGGATTTGAGTGAAGCTAGTCGAAGGGACAATGTCGTAGCGGGCCATGCCACGCGTGGCTAGTTGAAAGAGCACATTCGTCCGGTCCGGGCTTATGAATTGTGGAGTTACACTGGTCGAAGGGATGCATCCATTCGGTCCAATCAGGTTAACTTAAAACTATATGACGGAGAGGGACAAACCGATGGGATCCTTACTAAGAGTATCCTAATTCTTACTCTAGAACATTAAACTAAAGCACAGTTCTAGACGCAATTCAGCAATCTACGCCCACGCTTACGCTTGAACTGTTATGGTCTCCGTTGCAATACGGGGAATACCGGGATGCATAACTAGGTTTTGCCCTTTTAGTGGAAGCTTATTGCTTCACAACCCACCTCATCGGAGTTGAAATGTTTTTCTTATAAAAAGTTATCCAAATATTACAATAAATAGTTACCTTTACTGGCGGTCAGAAATTCTTTTTTTTTTTGATATATCTAAGGATTAACAAAAACAAATCTCCAGATTGTTCATATACTTGCGGCCAAAATCATTTTATATATTTTTAAAAGGATCAAAGTTTTTTTAACTCACAAGGAATAATTTAAAGCACTATTTTCAAGGCATCAAAATTTGGTTTTAATACACAAACACACATCGCACAATTCTGAAAAGAGTATGTGAATCTTTGCCGCAGACTTTGAAATTATACGGCGCAGCGAAGCTTAAATAACACTACCGCAAATCATTGTCATATAAAACACCTTGAATATAACTTACTTTAACGTTAAATTTAAACAAGCGCTACCACAAAGTGCTAGTTTACAGTAGGGGTGAATTTGCCAGTGTGTTCACGTGCGTGTTTTCTTAATATAAAATAATAATGTTCTCCAGTTTCGTCCAAATTTCAGTCACAGCAGCCTGATTAAACAAAGACCTGCGCAGGATAGGATTATAGTGCACGAGTGTGTATGCAAGCACAGGTGCCTCTCTATTCCATCACTCTCATAGTGCGATTGGATGGCAATCCTCCGCTTCACGGATGAGGCGAGGGAAAGGTAAGTTTGAATCTTAAATCACCTTCATGAAAACTGTTAAACCGTTTTTTTTTTGTTTTAGTACTGTCTTCCTCGCAAAGATTGTCTAAAAATAAAATAGACATTTGAGAGGAAATTTGAAACACATCAAACCATTATTCCTTAACGTTAACGCTCCATATTATAATGATTTAATAGATGACATTTATCAGAAAATGGATACATCTAAATTAAAAAATCTGGATTATACTGAAGTTTATTTTTACGTTCTGCTATATATTTGAAAGCATTAAAATTATTCTGAAGGCAAAGACTTTGGACAAGGCACACACAATGGACTTCCCCGTTGATCTAGTGACTGCCTTTTTGGTCTAGTGCACACAGACCTGATTGCTGTCCCGGGTTTAAATCTTGAACCAGGTCAAAATCAGTTATTGGTTTTTATGTCAAGAAATTCTCAGTAGTATCCTGGAGTCGCGAAGCTGGCGATGTTTTAACACCGTACACTCAGAGAGAAATCTTTCTGGTTATATCGGATTAACATCTCCTCGGACGTGAAAAAAGGGCAAAAAATTTGAAAAAACTGTGAAAGTGAAAGTATAGAGAGTGTACCCGTATATACTCATACACACGTGCACTATAATCCTGTTCCGCGCAGATGCGTGGTCTGAAGGATATTATTTTTATTATAGACTTTAATTGAGCCGATCCTGACACCTTTATCTCGTTTCTTTCACGTCATCATACCTGCCTTTCGGTAAATAGTTCTCTTAATTTAAACCAACTGCTATATACCAGCAACTTGCTTGATAAACTTTCGTCTAGGATCGGAATCGTCCCGATTCGGCCACCTACTTCTACATCATACATTTAATTTATCACTTTCTCATTCATTTTGTTTGTTTCACATCCATATATCTGCAAACACGCTAATAAGTAAAGGGTACTATTAGATTGACCCATCGACAATATACCAATAATTCGTTTGATAAACTTGAACTTAGGGTGACACTTTTTGACTCTGTCACTCTCTTCTGCTGAATTTTTTTGATATATCACTCGATTCTCATTAATTTTTCTACCTGTGCTAGTCACTGAAGTATTCCTTCATAATCCAGGTCACAGCTTCATATTTCGAGCAATACATTTCTCGAGTAATATTATTATTATTACCTTACTACCAGTTTATTTCATAGTTCTGAAAATTACCCAATCAAAACATATAATTCCTGATACTACTTATTTTACCATAGAAATTCCTTAAGGTCGTTTATGAAAGGAAAATATAGCGTAGTTCTGAAAAGAGCATGATAGTCATTTATATCGAGTTTTCTGTTTGAAAAAAACTGCAATGATATCGCTGTACACACCTAGGTTGGAAACGTTTGGTAATAAGAAAAATATGATGTGCGTGTGTTTATAATTCCTCTTATCCTAAACGAATAAAGTAATTGTGATGAAATATTTATGAAATACTTAAGGGATGGATCTTAGTTTCAAGCCCGGCGGGTGGCGCTGTATCGAGATCCATCCGTGCAAAGTCGGGGTGAAACGCTAGTAATTTAATACATTTTCAAATCGCTACGTCTAAGCGCATAGTCACAAAATTTGTGTACAATGTAAGCATATTGCTGCTTTATTTTGTATAATGAAGGCGAGAACCAAAGACTTGTAATATTAACGAGGTGTTTTTTTCTTTTGGAGTTTATAAACTTTAGGCTAAATCTTGAGTATTTTTATTCGGTTTATTATAACTTCCCCAATTGTATAATTACCCTTCATAGTTCACTGCTTCACTATATGTTGATGCTTCACATTGTTCAGCCCTTGGGAGATTTTGATGGAAACTTGAGACAGCAGACAGCTGACAGTTGTCGATGGTATCTCAAGGCGCCTATGCAGACAAACAGCTTATCTTGAGAATTATATCACCATCAGAGCACTTATTTCACCGTTTCCACTAATAGTTCATATGCGTAGATAGTTAATACATAAAATGGCACCACTTTTACATGTCAAAATCCACTTCAAACTATTATTTAAACTATAATACCGGAGTAGCAAACCACCGCCGGTCAAATCCCCGCCAAAACTCATCGAGGTGTTTTATGTAATTCTTTAGGGATACCAAGTGTTGGTACTTGCATATGCGTAATTAGTAACATTTTTGTTACTTTAGGGACATAATTTATGTTAAAGATGAGAAAATTTATTGGTTAAGATCCCCTTGTAAAATGAGACATTGGGAAATAAATACATAGTTTTAAAAATGATATCAAAAAAGTGTTTTATTTCTCCCTTACGCTATCACCACTAAGCCCAGCGCCACTGCTCAATAGTGGTTAATCATCATAAAGTATGTTTCTTTTGATAATTCTGCGTTTAGAGGCGAAACATTATCGAAATATAATATACTTCCGAGTGTAGAAGTAAGTGTGATAGAAGAGCGTAAAATGTATTTTTTTTTTTTTTTTTTTTTTTTATAGGAGAGGGGGCAAACGAGCATGCGGCTCACCTGATGGTAAGTGACTACCGCCGCCCATGAACAACCGCAACACCAGGGGAATTGCAGATGCGTTGCCGGCCTTTTAAAAAGGAGTAGGCTCTTTTCTTGAAGGTCCCTAAGTCGTATCGGTCCGGAAAAATCGCTGATGGTAATCGATTCCACAAGGAAGTCGTGCGAGGAAGAAAACATCTTCTAAATCGCACAGTGGTGGACCGCCAATCATCCAGATGGTGTGGATGGTATCGGGAGTTCTGCCGCGATGTGCGTTCATGAAATTTGGCGGCTGGGATTAATCCGAACAATTCCTCAGAGCACTCCCCATGGTAGATGCGAAAGAAAATGCAAAGAGATGCAACATCTCTTCGCAGTGCCAATGAATCGAGCCGATCGGAAAGGGCTCGGTCGTCGACGATTCGAGCCGCTCTGTGCTGTATGCGGTCAAGTGGAAGGAGCTGGCACTGGGGAGCCCCTGCCCAGAGATGGGAACAGTATTCCATGTGAGGCCGAACCTGCGCCTTGTAAAGTTGCAGGCGGTGTGCCGGCATGAAATACTGTCCCGCTCTGCTGAGCACGCCAAGCTTTTTAGAGGCCAATTTGGCCTTCTCTTCCAAGTGACCACGAAACTGCACGTCACTCGATATGTCGACTCCGAGGATACCGATACTGGCTGAGGCAAGAAGGGGAGTGCCTTGAAACTGAGGAGATACGACAAAGGGGTTCTTTTTAGCGGTAAACGCGCAAACTTGTGTCTTCTGAGGATTAAACTGGACTAGATTTAGTCGCCCCCAATCCGAGACTTTGTCCAGCAAAGACTCGACTTCAGACACAAGTTTGTTCCGGTACTCGGCGACGTTTTCCCGAGAAATATTGGCCCGGCCGGTGTATAGAGCATCACCAGTGCTGTCATCCGCATAGCAATGAATGTTACCAGTTAGCAACATATCATTGATATGCAGAAGAAACAGCGTTGGTGATAGCACACAGCCTTGTGGAACACCAGCGTTAATAGGCTTGTAGTCAGAACATGCACCGTCTACAACGACCTTGATGCTCCGATCTGCAAGGAAGCTGGTGATCCAATTGCACAATTTCTCGGGAAGCCCATAGGAAGGGAGCTTCGAAAGAAGCGCTTTGTGCCAAACCCGATCGAAGGCCTTCGCAATGTCCAGACTAACGGCCAACGCCTCCCCCTTGGACTCTACTGCCTCCGCCCATCTATGGGTCAGGTAGACTAGAAGATCACCAGCTGATCGACCCCGACGAAAACCGTATTGGCGGTCACTGATCAGCTGGTGATCCTCAAGGTACCGGATGAGCTGGCAGTTAATAATGGATTCCATTATTTTGGAGAACAAGGAGGTGATCGCGATAGGCCTATAGTTGGACGGGTCTGAGCGGTCGCCTTTTTTAGGGATCGGGTGGACAAAAGCTGTCTTCCATGAGTTCGGGACAACGCCATGGGAGTAGGAGTACCGGAAAAGACGCGTTAGAACCGGTGCCAACTCCGGAGCACACGTCCTCAGCACAATTGGGGGGATTCCGTCAGGCCCACTCGACTTGTGGATGTCAAGGGAGAGGAGTGCTCTGCGAACCGAGCGCTGTGAGAATAGCACATCCGGCATAGAGCACTCACACCGCGGGATGGTCGGCGGTGTGTTCCCCCCGTCATCAACAGTCGAGTTGGACGCAAAAAGGGAGCCTAAAAGGTCGGCCTTCTCTTTTGCGTCGTGGGCCAGTGAGTCGTCCTCCCTGTGCAGAGATGGTAGTGATGGCTTACAGAAATTCCCTTGGACAGCCTTGGCGAGAGACCAGAATGCACGGGTTCCCGAAGGAAGGCGAACTAGTTTCTCGCCAATTCTGCCTATGTGCTCAGACTTCGCCTTGGCAATAACTCTTTTGAAGGACCTGGAGGCGAAGTTATACTTCTTTTTAAGTGTGCTGGTGTTTACATCCCGAGTCACCGAAGCCGCAACCCAGGCTTGATAACACTCCTGCTTTCTGCGCAATGCAGTCTTACAGGAGCGACCAAACCAAGGCTGAGATCTGCCTCCGATGGGTACCACAGATGATGGAATAAATAGTTCCATTCCCTGTAGCACCACATCAGTGACAGAGTCAGCAACAGCGCTGGGATCATCCGGCGAGAAGCAAACACGCCCCCATGGGTAGGATGCAAAGAAAGACCGCATTCCATCCCAATCCGCCGACCTATAATGCCAAACACGGCGGCAACCTGCAGAACGCAACCGCGAAGGGAGCGTGAGTGGCACCATACTCCGGATCAGACAATGGTCCGAAGAGCCGAGAGGGGCATCGACGGAAACCTGATATCCGTCCGGATGAGAGGTCAGCAGAAGGTCCAACAGGGAAGGTGTATGATCCTCCACATCTGGAATCCGTGTAGGCGAAGTAACCAGTTGTGTCAGACCATATGCCAAAGCAAAGTCATAAACAGATCTCCCCGCATGATCGGTTAAACGTGAACCGAGCCATTTGGCATGGTGGGCGTTAAAATCGCCAAGGATCACGATCTCTGCGGATGGGACCTGTTGTAGCAAGGAATCTGTAGCCATTTGGACGTGGTCGATGAGTCGGTCTGTTTCGGCATTACCGCTATGGGACCTATAGAGGCACCCGTAGACGCGCGGATGGTCGTCGCTGTCTACGCGTAGCCAAAGGATGGACAGGTCCGAACCTTCAAGACTGCCGAGGCGTCGAGAACAGATGTCCTCTCTGACATACACGCAAACTCCAGCCCGAGGCACAAAGGAGTGCTCCAATTTGTACCCCGGGCAGGAGAGATACGAAATATCAGCCGGAGAGGAAACCTGCGTCTCGGTCAGAAAGAGCAAGGCCGGCTTCGCCGTCTCGAGATGGTAGTGGACGGCGTTTAGGTTAGAGTGAAGTCCCCTGATGTTGCAGAAATTCACGGATAGCGTGGCAGGGGTCGCCTTGGTATTGTTGCTCAGTTTGCCCCAAGCAGTTTTGTTTTTGAGCGGAATTTTGCCCCCCCCAGAATACGCGGGGCAGCCTGAGCACCCACGCTCAGGATTGGAATAACATGGTCGTGGATGCTCAGCGAGGGATTCTCCAGGGGTACTGGTACCCTCCTGGGGTAGTCTACTTTGTAATTCCGCTACCATGTTGATGGGGGGGGGGGGGGGAATTGGGCCTCCGGCCACCTGCACTCACCAGACGAAACGCAGAAGCAGAGCCTCTACTTCACGCCGGTATTCTGTGAGGTCGTGGTACCAACCCGGCTCGAGCCTGCCCATACGTGCAACAGCAAAAAACTGCTGCGGGGCTCTACCACCGTTATGTATTTCTTTTTAATGACTTGTAATGTGACATCTATTGGTTAAGTAGGATTTTTCTTAAAGTTCGCTAGAAGTAGTATAATTTCATTATTCGGAAATTCATAAAACAACCCTGCATTTATTGATTAAGACGTTGATTAATATCCAGTCTATACTTAACGATTCGCGAAGATAAATTTAGTCCTAAGCAATACAAAGCTTTAGAAGTAAATTACTTCTGTTTTAAGTTGTTACTGTAAGCCAAAGGGCATTTTTGTCGCCTATAATGTCAGTAAGGTATTTTAACCTTGTATAATTACCGTTACACCTTACAGTGTATCAAAAGTCCACTGCTGAACATTAGCCTCTCATATAGATTGTCTCATAGGGGGATATTTTCCATTACCACACTTGGCAGAAGGGTTGGTAAATGCAGTTTTTTTTTTAATTTTTGAGTTTAGGAAGACGATGCTGTCCATCTTCAGGTTTAGTTCCTTCTGTCACCTCTTAAGACATTCACGGGACGATATAGTGTACTCGTACGCCACTAAACAGTGTTAATAACATGTTACATTAATTATTTTCAACGTGGCAGAGCCATGCTGCAGCTATATTATGGTTGTAGCACGAATGGGTCGGCTCGACCGGGGAAGGACCACGCTCTCACAGAAAACCAGCGTAAAATAGCAGCTTAACGCTGCTGTGTTTCGTATGGTGAGTGTAGAGAACCGGAGACCCTTTGTACTGGAAATGAGGCATTCCATCTTAGTCCTCACGGGTGGCAACGCATCTGCATTTTAATTCGCAAACGAGGATAGATGTAGATGTCTATGGGCCGCAGCAACCACTTACCATCAGGTGTGCTCGTTTGTCACCTTTATCCTATAAAAAAAAAAAAAAACCTACATCGCAACCCGCGCCGCAGCCTGCGCCGCAACCCACGTCGCACTTCGCATCGCAACCCGCTCCGCAGTCTACATCGCAACCCGCGCCGCAGCCCGCGCCGCAACCCACGCCGCACTTCGCATCGCAACCCTCTCCGCAGTTTGCATCACAACCCGCGCCGCAGAAAGAATACTATGGACAGGCGCAGCAACAAATCGACATCCCTACCTTAGCCGCTGCTCTATCACAAGCAGTACGAAGCACAAAAGAGCCGCCGAAATATGTGCAATAGCTACCTACATTCAATGGTAGCAGCAAAGAATGGCTCAGCTTCAAAACAACGTACTAAGAATCTTCAAAGTACTTCACGATGAACGAAAACATACCATTATTTTGGAGAACAAGGAGGTGATCGCGATAGGCCTATAGTTGGACGGGTCTGAGCGGTCGCCTTTTTTAGGGATCGGGTGGACAAAAGCTGTCTTCCATGAATTCGGGACTACGCCTTGGGAGTAGGAGTACCGGAAAAGATGCGTTAGGACCGGTGCCAACTCCGGAGCACACGTCCTCAGCACAATTGGGGGGATTCCGTCAGGCCCACTCGACTTCTGGATGTCCAGGGAGAGAAGTGCTTTGCGAACTGAGCGCTGTGAGAATAGCACATCCGGCATGGAGCACTCACACCGCGGGATAGTCGGCGGTATTTTCCCCCCGTCATCAAGAGTCGAGTTGGACGCAAAAAGGGAGCCTAAAAGGTCGGCTTTGTCTTTTGCGTCTTGGGCCAGTGAGTCGTCCTCCCTGTGCAGAGATGGTAGTGATGGCTTACAGAAATTCCCTTGGACAGCCTTGGCGAGAGACCAGAATGCACGGGTTCCCGAAGGAAGGCGAACTAGTTTCTCGCCAATTCTGCCTATGTGCTCTGACTTTGCCTTGGCAATAACTCTTTTGAAGGACCTGGAGGCGAAGTTATACTTCTTTTTAAGTGTGCTGGTGTTTACATCCCGAGTCACCGAAGCCGCAGCCCAGGCTTGATAACACTCCTGCTTACTGCGCAATGCAGTCTTACAGGAGCGACCAAACCAAGGCTGAGATCTGCCTCCGATGGGTACCACAGATGATGGAATAAATAGTTCCATTCCCTGTAGCACCACATCAGTGACAGAGTCAGCAACAGCGCTGGGATCATCCGGCGAGAAGCAAACACGCCCCCATGGGTAGGATGCAAAGAAAGACCGCATTCCATCCCAATCCGCCGACCTATAATGCCAAACACGGCGGCAACCTGCAGAACGCAACCGCGAAGGGAGCGTGAGTGGCACCATACTCCGGATCAGACAATGGTCCGAAGAGCCGAGAGGGGCATCGACGGAAACCTGATATCCGTCCGGATGAGAGGTCAGCAGAAGGTCCAACAGGGAAGGTGTATGATCCTCCACATCTGGAATCCGTGTAGGCGAAGTAACCAGTTGTGTCAGACCATATGCCAAAGCAAAGTCATAAACAGATCTCCCCGCATGATCGGTTAAACGTGAACCGAGCCATTTGGCATGGTGGGCGTTAAAATCGCCAAGGATCACGATCTCTGCGGATGGGACCTGTTGTAGCAAGGAATCTGTAGCCATTTGGACGTGGTCGATGAGTCGGTCTGTTTCGGCATTACCGCTATGGGACCTATAGAGGCACCCGTAGACGCGCGGATGGTCGTCGCTGTCTACGCGTAGCCAAAGGATGGACAGGTCCGAACCTTCAAGACTGCCGAGGCGTCGAGAACAGATGTCCTCTCTGACATACACGCAAACTCCAGCCCGAGGCACAAAGGAGTGCTCCAATTTGTACCCCGGGCAGGAGAGATACGAAATATCAGCCGGAGAGGAAACCTGCGTCTCGGTCAGAAAGAGCAAGGCCGGCTTCGCCGTCTCGAGATGGTAGTGGACGGCGTTTAGGTTAGAGTGAAGTCCCCTGATGTTGCAGAAATTCACGGATAGCGTGGCAGGGGTCGCCTTGGTATTGTTGCTCAGTTTGCCCCAAGCAGTTTTGTTTTTGAGCGGAATTTTGCCCCCCCCAGAATACGCGGGGCAGCCTGAGCACCCACGCTCAGGATTGGAATAACATGGTCGTGGATGCTCAGCGAGGGATTCTCCAGGGGTACTGGTACCCTCCTGGGGTAGTCTACTTTGTAATTCCGCTACCATGTTGATGGGGGGGGGGGGGGGGAATTGGGCCTCCGGCCACCTGCACTCACCAGACGAAACGCAGAAGCAGAGCCTCTACTTCACGCCGGTATTCTGTGAGGTCGTGGTACCAACCCGGCTCGAGCCTGCCCATACGTGCAACAGCAAAAAACTGCTGCGGGGCTCTACCACCGTTATGTATTTCTTTTTAATGACTTGTAATGTGACATCTATTGGTTAAGTAGGATTTTTCTTAAAGTTCGCTAGAAGTAGTATAATTTCATTATTCGGAAATTCATAAAACAACCCTGCATTTATTGATTAAGACGTTGATTAATATCCAGTCTATACTTAACGATTCGCGAAGATAAATTTAGTCCTAAGCAATACAAAGCTTTAGAAGTAAATTACTTCTGTTTTAAGTTGTTACTGTAAGCCAAAGGGCATTTTTGTCGCCTATAATGTCAGTAAGGTATTTTAACCTTGTATAATTACCGTTACACCTTACAGTGTATCAAAAGTCCACTGCTGAACATTAGCCTCTCATATAGATTGTCTCATAGGGGGATATTTTCCATTACCACACTTGGCAGAAGGGTTGGTAAATGCAGTTTTTTTTTTAATTTTTGAGTTTAGGAAGACGATGCTGTCCATCTTCAGGTTTAGTTCCTTCTGTCACCTCTTAAGACATTCACGGGACGATATAGTGTACTCGTACGCCACTAAACAGTGTTAATAACATGTTACATTAATTATTTTCAACGTGGCAGAGCCATGCTGCAGCTATATTATGGTTGTAGCACGAATGGGTCGGCTCGACCGGGGAAGGACCACGCTCTCACAGAAAACCAGCGTAAAATAGCAGCTTAACGCTGCTGTGTTTCGTATGGTGAGTGTAGAGAACCGGAGACCCTTTTTACTGGCAAAGAGGCATTCCATCTTAGTCCTCACGGGTGACAACGCATCTGCATCCTGAGTCTTTATTGAGGATAGATGTAGATGTCTATGGGTCACAGTAACCACTTACCATCAGGTGGACTGTGTGCTCGTTTGTCACCCGATCCTATAAAAAAAAAAATTCCGGCAGCAAATTTAGCATTTTACGGACGAACAACGCTTATATATACAATTTTCTTGTGAAACATAATCATAAACACGAGTTTTTTAAAGTCATTATTTAAATTCAGCGTACTGCATAGACGTAAAATGTGTCCGCGACGTGCCACATTCTCACAACATTACGTATAGATATGCATCTTTTTTCATTTCGGTAAAAACATTAATATTTCATATTTATATTCATACAGAATGTATTGTATTTTATTTTTGTTAAGTTAAAACAATAGTTTTCTATGATAAATGTAATCTTAATTTCGGTCAAGGCAGCTAGTCTAAACGGATTTGTGTGATCAGTGAGTAAACAGAAACAACAGATTCTGAATTATTGAAAATTAAATAATTTTCGCTAAAATAGTATTTTTTTAAGGTTTGTATTACTGATTATTTTAGATTTTTTTATGAATACTGATCAAATCGACATACGATCACCATGTCCTCCTGATGGTAAGTGTAATCAATCAGTTAAGTCACACCTGAGAATTACGTAGGAATATATACCTCATTTCCACTAAAAAGGTACCCCAGTTCCCTACACTCACCACACGAAACATAGCTGCATAAAACTTCTACTTTACACTAGTATTCTGTGAGAGCTTGGTCATCCTTCCCCGGTCGAGCTGACCCAATCGTGCTACAACCGTAATAAACCTGTAACATGGTTCTACCACGTCTTTTTTGTTGGACTCTGTTATTTGTAATTTGACTCTGCTAGAAATAAAATGTTTACAAAATTATTTCTTATATTTACGTAAACACTACACATTAACAAGACGTATACGAGGGTGACACTGAAAGTTCTTAAAAAATAAAAAAAAACTGAACAAATTAGCAAGTTATATTAGTTTTATTATATCTTTTCAAAACAGTGTCTATTTACATCAATACATCGCTGCATCCGATGGAACCACTGAGAAAAGCACTGCCCACTCGTCCTTAGGGGTCTATTTGACGGCATTTTTAAACGCAGCCACTGCTTCCTCGGCGTCCATAAAACGTTTTTCGAGAAGTTTTTCTTTTATTTTCGTAAATAAATCAAAATCACAAGGTGCGAGGTCGGGGCTATAGGGCGGGTGACCCAGTAATTCTACGTTTGACGTCACCAAGTTAACGATTGTTTGCTTGGCGGTGTGTGACGAGGCGTTGTCGTGGTGAAGGAGGATTCTACGATGAGGTCGTTTCTCCCGAACTTTTTCCAAAACAAGTGGCAAACAATTGCTAGTGTCTCACTCTGCAGTAATTGTTTTTCGATCCTCTAAAACAATTGTTGCGTAATGACATGTCCTTCCGAAGAACGAGGCCACCATCTTTTTTCCCACGCTTCGACCTCTCTTCACTTTAGTTGGCAAATCCTCGGAAGCAAACACCCAGACAGCAGGCACTCTCTTACTTTCAGGATCAGGTCTAAGACACGACGGAGTTTTTGGGTCTCTTTAAAATTATGAGGTATCCACCGGGCAAAAAGCTTCCTGACCGCTAAATGTTCATGGACGAATTTATGCACTTGATTCATACCGATGCCTAAGCTTGCCCAAATCTGCTGATAAGTAAGTCTTTTGTCAGTCTCTATCATACGCCGCACAACACTGATGTTGTCTTTAGTCGTAGCCGTAGAAGGCCGTCCCTCACGCAGATCATCGGTGTAGTGCGACCACGTTTTAACTCATTAACCAGTTGTAAACAGTGGCACGAGATTTGGCTTCATCGTAAAATGCTCGATCAAAGTCTTTCATAACTTTCTTTTTGATTAAATGACATCGAAATTCATAAAAAATAATTTTAGGAAATTTTCTCGCGTTTAATTCATGCTGACGTAACACACACATTTTTCAATTTGCCACCGAATTGTAAACAAATGACTAATTAATAAAATACATACACAATAATATTGGCAAAGTGTTCTATTATCAAAATTTTAACTTTTTTTATTATATTTTTTACAAGTGGCCAGTTCTAAACACTTTCAGTGTCACGCTGTAATACGCTAATATTTGATGGAATTTATTATTGAAGAGTATACGATTATTTTTCATAGTCGCAAACACAACATGTATAGTCTAGAATATACATATTTTAAGTATGTAAAAATAAAAGCTTTTAAATGCTTTATTAACTTAAAGAGGATTTTTATTTCTAGATGACCGTACAGCAGAGTTTATGGTAGCCTGTACCATGATCAAGATTATGAACCTTTGGCTTACCAACATTATCCTAATATAATTTATAAATCCTATAGTTTAAGAGGCGGTAAGTTCGTTGTCTGTAAAAATTACATAAGTCGAAAAAATATTTCCGACTAAACTCTGTAACTAACCTTTGTTTCCAATTTCGAAGATTTTGGCTTAACACATATATATTTTAATAAGATAAGGATGAAAATTTGAAAATACTACAAAAATATTTCTTTCTAACTCTAACTAGATAGATTTAAATTTTGAATCTTTTTTTTTATAGGATCGGGTGACAAACGAGCACACAGTCCACCTGATGGTAAGTGGTTGCTGTGGTCCATAGACATCTACATTTATTCTCGTTTGCGAATCAAAATGCAGATGCGTTGTCACCTGTGAGGGCTAAGATATAATGCCTCTTTTCCAGTACAAAGGGTCTCCGGTTCTCTACACTCACCATAGGAAACACAGCAGTGTTAACCTGCTATTTTACGCTGGTATTATGTGAGAGCGTGGTCGAGCCCGGTCGAGCCGACCCATTCGTGCTATAACTATACTACTAATATATCTGCAGCATGGCTCTACTACGTATAAACGTACCATCGTTTGTGGATGGAAAAATAAATATCAGCGAAATTAGGAATATCTTGTTACGCCGTGTGTTAATATGAATGAAACAATACCTACACGTTCTCGTTTTTATATGTATTGTTATAGGCTTATGTTATGCTAACACAGTAAGATTTACCATATTTAGCCTCATCAGCAATTACAAATAGGTGGGATTGTGGTCATGAATTAATTTATATTAAGCAAAATATATGGTAGAGTCACGCTCCAGTTATTTTATAAATCGGATCGACTTGGATAGGAAAAATCTTTTACTAAATATCGGCGTAAAATAGCAGCTTAATACTACTGGAGAGTTTTTGTACTAGAAACGGGGCATTCCATCTTTGTTTTCAAGGGTAAAAAAACATCTGATATTTGATTCTTAATCGAGGATAGTTATATGTCTATGTAGGTGACAGATGAGGGCCACTGTTACCGTTAAAGTTACAGCTTATCAAGTCAAATTTTTTCGTCAAATCAATACAAATATGTCAATACTAGACAATTTTAAGTCATATTTATATCCCCCTCAAAATGTGATTTTATTGTTACATTTTTTTTTGTTTTAAACATTTGACTATTTTATAATAATATAAAATAAGCGCAGTGGCTTTGAACTTGGCTGCGGTGTCGTGCTGTTAGCCGCGCGTTTGATTTCCCTATGGGACAATTACTTGTATGGCTTAAAATAATTATTTCAGATATTTATTTGTATGCAGTGTATGAATGTGAAACACATCTACAATACGGTGAAATCCCTTGTAAATTAAAAAAAAACATCGTACTTATTATATTATAACAGACGAAATGTTTGTCAAACGTTAGATGAGTAGAAATTTAATATAAAAATAAAACTCTCCCGATTGAAAGTTTAAAATATTCAAGTAAAAATTTTGTTAACAGAAATTAAAACAGTCATTTTGATCACAAACTTTAATTACCCGGTACACTCATAATCTACAAATGTACAATTTTGTTGTACCTAATATTTAGAAAATACAGACATATTATGTAAACTACAGTATACACATCCATGTAATTAAAAGGACAGAAATATATTTTGCTGCTTAAGATAAAAGCATTAATTTAAATTATATGTTTCGTCTCATTGGTTCATCATTATCCAGCCCATCACAAATCCTATGCTGAACGTAGCCCTTCTTTCAAGGAATACTAAAAATCATGTTTCTAAATAAACTGTATCCGTCGACTTCTTCCGTCTTTTACCAGGTCTTCAGGTGTTCTCTTTATTCCCACATATTGATAATTTTATAGGACGATATTCGGACTCGAACAGAGAGGAAAGACGATCATATATATAAAATACCGTCAGTAAAAATGTCTTGTTTAACTTTATTCAAGTTCGAGTTCCCGCCAATCACCGTCCTTAATCATTACAGCCCATCACAAGTTCCTTGCTGAACATAGGCCTCCCCCAAGGAATGCCACAAAGCACGTTCTTGAATTATCTGCATCCATCGAATTCCTTCATGTCTTACCAGATCGTCACTCCATCTAGCAGGGAGCCACCCTACACTTCACCTACCGGTAGGAGGCTGCCACTCGAAAACCTTTTACCCCTATCGGTAGTCGGTTCTTCGAGCTATGTGGCTGGTCACTGAGCATAGCCTTCTCCATAGCTTGCTTAGCGATTTTGAGCTCCCTCTTTTTGCCCTACGTAATTACGTAACACGTTTATTATACACTTCAATGTACACTACGTGCTACTGATTTATGATCTACCAAGACTGTTAAAGAAAACCCAATACTCCATGTCGTCCCGCGGGTTTCGTAGGATGCGACAGATGGAAGCATACCAAGTGATAGATAAAAACGACTTCCTGTCTAATATTGTCTGTCTACTAGAAAATAAATGAAACTCTGACATGGTTGCCTGCCAAGAATCCCCATTATGAAACAACCTATAGGAAGGCCTATGTTAAGCCGTGAACCGATGATTATTAAAACGTATGAGAATGATTTATTAAAACCTATAATATTTTATCAAAATACTGCAAGTTAACATCTCTGTTTTGTTTATCATAACGT